>OY735204.1:74424179-74496679 GCA_963457665.1 Thysanoteuthis rhombus | reverse complement strand
TTCGTCTGGCTTATGTACAGAGCAAGCCAATCGGAGAATTTATTTATTGTCAAGTTTGTTTCATACGAGCTTCTACTCTTGTAATTTGTCGGCGAATATTTAGATTTGTTAAATCTAAAATCATTGCTTTTTCAGCACTACAACTGATACCTTTGTCTCAAAATAACTATTCTGAGAAAAACCGTTCCTTGTAAAATTCGATATCTTCTGAAGATCTTTATTTGTCCAAAATAACCATGTTTTTACGTTATTTAACCCGTAAACAAGAGAGGCACAATACTAGGTAAATATAAAAGTTCTTTCTGTGTTTGTCCTTAGATATTGGCAGGAATATTCCATTGAAAATAACTCGGACTTTATTCCAGTCTAGTGCCCTGCTCGCTGAAGTTGTATGTATTGGGTCGGCCTGAAAGGTAATTCTGTGTTTTTTGTTAGATGGCATTTGGGGATTTCATTTCCAAGTAATATGATTAGAAAAAAGATCGCTTTTCATGGCATTATGACAGATTTTTATATCAGAGTGCATATTTAAAGAATGGTCATTTTTTTTTGTTTATTGACTCAACTATTGAAGATGTATTTTGATTTCAAGAAAGGTGAAAAGTTTTTGGAGAAGGCACATCAAATGATGGAAAGTGTCAAAAGTGATTTGCGTTGTGTCTGAACAGTGGTCCACGGTCGACCCGTTGGGGTTGATTGCAATCAAATTAGGACATTTCCATAGCAATCAACGTCATACAAAGCGGGGGATAACCAACATACTCAAAATATTCGAATCAAATGTTGAAAATATTTTGCATCGGCTTTCTCTGATCTATGACTTCCAAACAATTTAAGTGAAGAAAGAAACCTGCTGAACTGTATTTCCGTGTGAAATTTCTGGAATATTTTGCGTTGAGCGAAGGTAGGGGATACTTTACAACAACGTGAAAGTCAATAGATCGTGGAGCAAGCAAAATGAACCATCAATGTCCAATATATATATAAATATATATATATATATATATAATGGGAATCTTCTCTGTCTGTCACACAAGAGAGATGTAAGTAAAAGACTGATTGCATTGTTGTAATTGTGGGTGGGATGTGGATGCATCGTTTAATGAATAACAGATTTAATGTTTTTTGTCAAAAGTTATATTTACAGTTTAAAACTTTTTCAACTTTTGCAAATATCTAATAGAATTCAAATACAGTAAGTTTCCCTCTTTTAAAACTCTGATTTATGTCGCTCTTTTGGAAAAAAAGGGTGAAAATTGGAAATACTGTTCAGCTTTCGTTTTTGTAACGGACGCAGTGCGCACTCCCTTCCTTCTTCTCCTACATCCAAGTCTCCAATACTTCCCACCACCATGACTCAGCCTGACATACCATCCTCAAGATTTTTTTTTAGGCCTGGGAGCACTCAAATCTTTTCCCCAACGTTGATTAATGACACTTGCTACTTCACTGTACGCCATTTCAGCTTAGGAAAGGTACAAAAACAATTTTTGGATCGAGGAGGAACCCTGTACATTCGAGATTTTTTCAGATGCACTAATCATACAACTATATATTAAAAGAATACCTATACTTTTACAATGAACAGTGTGATTTTCTTGGTTGGCTGTTCGTAACACGTGATTCCCTCATAATTTTTTGCTGATGAAAGTATCTCCTCTCCACCATTTGAAACTATGGACTTTTCAACTGAAACAAATTTGCAATTATTTTTCCTTAGAAAATCGTTTCATTGAAATTAAAATATATGTTTGATTTTTTATGGGTATCAATTAGCAGAGAATAATTTTAAACATAAAAATTAACTGATATTACTAATATTACTCTTGTAATTACTTTTGTTGAGATTCAATGTAAATAGGGATATAATTATAGTGACCATGGTAAGGGGCGCTTACGAACAATGGTGTCTTCCAAAGGATTTAGATCAGTTTTCAAGCACTGATTCGAATTAGGATATGTTGCTGCTCAAGCAGCTGATAACGTCTTCTGGAGTGAACAATACTAGAGTGCACACTGTTCAGCGTTGGTTCAATGGATTTTTAATCAGGAAATATGGAAACAATAATGAACCTTGAAGGGAGGTGCAGCACTGTTAATGAAGAATTATCACCAGCAGCAACAACAACGGTTCCAGCATTTTCTGGAGACTTACTTAGTTCAATAGCGACCATATCATGACATAAAGCATTAGGAAAGGTTAAAAAGATTAGAAAATAGATTCCAATTGAAATGAATGATGGAAATAAACAGAACTTGCACCAAAGATTTCTGATTTTTGTACATAACTTAAATCCTGATTCCATATTTTTTTTATTTAAAAAAATCTTCTGTCCTGAGTCTCTGAATTTAAAAGCTATAAGAACTTTAAAATGAACTTTTTCAACTCAATATATATATATATATATATATATATATATATATATATATATATATAGATATAGATATAGATAGATAGAGAGAGAGAGAGAGAGAGAGAGAGAGAGAGAGAGAGAGAGATAAACACTGGGGACCATTAAATAAATTGCATTGATATTTGTTGGGAAATAGGTGACTGAAGTGACACAAAAGAAACAATCTATTGAAAAAGTTTTTTAAAGTTTAGTGTTTAAAGCTGTAAAGCTTTCTAGACTATACATATGTGTGTGTGCGTATGTATATATGTGTGTCTGAAACAGTTCCATGGTAAACAACTGATGAGCCAAACAAGATTTCACTTATTGTATAAAAGATCAAATTCTGTGTAAAAAATCAAAACGATCTTTTCGATTAATATTATTATTATTGAATGATTCGTTGGCATAACACAAATGAAATGAACTGATGATCAGGTAGAAAAGAATTCCTCAATGTGAATTCTTCTGTAAGAATTTGCGTAATAACATCTGCATTTTGCTTTAAGACTGAAAAACTTACGACAATATTGACAAGAACGATATTTTTTTCAGAAACATCCACAGTTTGTAAAGTTGTCTAGACTGACAGATTCTCTCTCTCTCTCTCTCTCTCTCTCTCTCTCTCTCTCTCTCTATATATATATATATATATATATATATATATATATATATATATATATATATATAAGCATGTATGTTATGTATATGTGTGAGTGCTTGTTGAAATGCAATAAAAAAGAAAATCGATAAAAATGAGTGCTGAGATGTATCTTGGATTTGAACGGCTCTTTATCTAAACGACTCTGATCTCGCCAGATTAATCATCGTATTTACCGATAAGAGATGAACGGACACAATGACAGCCAACATTGGAGAAAGAAAAGAGCAGAAGAATGTGTGGCTGTAACAACAAAAAAGCGGCCAATGGCGTCGGATACAATATCAACAACAGCAGAACTAATAAAAGTTGCAGTAATAACACACAAACAATGACAACAATAACAGAAACGGCCTTCGTATTAACAAGAAAAATGTAAACGGGAAGAGCTCAACAGCTGCATAAGCAACGCTTACAACAGAAATATTGAAAAGAAAGAGAAAGAATAACATAAACAATAACACCAAAAATGACATCATCAGTAACAACAATAACAACAACAGTAACAATTAAAACATTGCTTTAACCTTTATAAGCCCATAGCCACAATTATAACACTGAACAACTTGGTTTTTTTTCTTGGGTAGTGAGTGTTATTTTCTAATTGCTTCTGGGTAAAAAGTGTTGAACACAGTTGATATTCTGAACCTTTTTTTTTATCAACCTTTCTTTTGTGACCAGGACAAGGGTGTAAGTAAGTGGAAGTATTTCCGTCTTTATTCGATTAGAAATGTGCAAATTTGTCCATTGTCCAACTGAACGGGTGTGAATTTCAACTAATCACTATCCTGGTCACAAAAGTTTTGAAGGGAATGATTGATATCTTTAATACTTCTTTTTAGACTTAATTTCCCGGAACAAAAAGTTTAGCTGCTGCAGGGTCAAACTCTATTCTTACTTAAGATGATTTCTACAACCTTCGCATCGAATGTATTTCAAAGATTATGTATCTATAAACCACCAAGGACCGTTGTCTGTCCCTTTCTCTATCTCTATGCCTTTCCTATCTGTCTCTGTCTCTCTCTGAGTCTGTCTGTCTGTCTGTCTGTCTGTCTCTCTCTCTCTTCAGCAGATAATTTTAAAATCCAGAGTTCTATTTTTAATCAAGCTATTCATTGACAAATATTTAAAAAAATTCCCTCTTCGGAGAATAAATTTCAATTAAGGATGAAGTGCGAAAAATTGGTATCGTAAAGAAAAGATACGAAAAACTAAGAACAAAAGCAAAAAAAAATCGTCTGCAGAAATGGATTATGGCGAATATATTCAGAATCATATGCTCAAAAGGCAAAACTTGGACTCTTTATCCCTTTCAGCTCAAGCCCTGACTCCACTTATTATTATGATAATATAAAACCCCTTAGATAAAGCCCATGATCCCATCTCACACAGGCTTGGTCGTAGTTTGTGAAGATGACACAACAAATCCTTAGAAACAAAACATGGAATTAAAAAACGAACATTCAATCAGTAACAGGGATACACAAGATCCTTCCAAATACTCTCAATCCCGCCCAAAATTCTTATCAACGAGTCGAAACAACAAACCAGACAGGAGTATACATTTCCTGTCTTCATTTTAAGTAGAAAACTGTCGGTACTCATCATACATCTTTCATTCAAGGTACAATTTTGTTTTTGTATAAGTATTGTTCATAGATACTCAATTACGATCTAACTCTTTCAAAAGAACAAGGAACTATGAATATTAATGACAAACTCCACACAAGTAAAATGTATCGTATATTACAAACATATTTACTTACCTCATTCCTACGTTACGTTATTTCATGTACGTTTCGACCGGCTGAACATTTTTTCTTACGGAAAAAAAACTCCAAGTCTTATGAACTCTTTCCTTTTATCATTGGATGATAAATGCTACTGATGTAACTTTTTTTTATGTTGCAACATCGATACATCTTTTAATCCTCGTTAACTTTCTTTTGTTCGGTTACTCGTGAAGAAGTGTTGATATTTACTGAACGTTAGATTGTTGGCAAGACATACTAAGTGATCTAAGCAGGGAAAGCCTTTAGCCAGGGTTAAAAGATGTACAGAATAAAGACAATTACTTTTGTCAGTTAAATAAGTTGAAGAGAGATCATGAGAGCGAAATAGACCCATAAAGATTTCTAGAAAGTATTTAGAAAACAGAGAAACATATCGATTAGCACCATGTCAATATGCCGTACAACGAACGTGTTATGTACAGAGATGGCAATTGGTTTCGACAACTATGTATATGGTAAAGTTGAGTTTTGTGAACTAAGTATATGGTAAGGCTGGGTTTAGAGAACTAGGTATACGGTGAGACTGAATTTCGAGAAATAGGTATATGGTAAGCTTGAGTTTTGAGAAGTAGGTGTACAGTAATGTTTCCATTGGTCGACATCGAACATACAAAAATCCCTGGAAATAGAGAAGTAGGTATAATGTGCATCCTCGAATACCTACCCTCTGTTTTCATCCCTGGCTAAGTCCTATGGATGTGAAATATGGAAACCAATTAAATCACTTGAAAACAAACTCAGAAATCACTCAAAGAGAAATAGGAAGAGCAACAATATAAAAAAATCAACATGGGCCAGAGAAGAGACGAAAGTAAAAGATATCACTGAAATAATTAAGCAACAAAATGGAGACGGGTTAGACGCGTAGCAAGAAGAAGGGATAAAATATGGTTAAAAAAGTTGGCAGATTTATGTTTTAGCGATAAAAAACGCAGGGTAAGACCAGAAATAAGATTGAGACAAAGAGCATGGAAGACATGGCAAGGTTTAGCACAATCGCTGTCGATATGGAGCTGGGAAAGAACTTTGACCAGCAGTAGAACGATGATGATGATGATGATGATGATGATGATGATGATGATGATGATGATGAGGAGGAGGAGGAGGATTTGATTGAAATCAATATTTCTTCATTTATTTTTAAAGCCTCTTAAGAATGTCTTTGTCTTTTTTTTTTTTTTTCGCTTCTGGAGAAGTTTTATTATTAGTTTAAAAAAATTGGCAACTTCTCAGCGTTGAAATAAGTCACCACCGAAGATCCAGACCGTTGAGTTAATTCACCACAATTAACTTGGAACTCAATCTATTCATTACGATAATTCTTACTGTAGACAATTTTTGATGGCATTTTATTTTTAGGAAGAGAAATACAACATGGAAGAGTCAGCAAGAAGGCGTCCATCTGTTCTTCTTTTAGCAATGTCAGGAGGAAAACTTGAAAACGACAAACACTTATCGGAAACATATATCTTCAAATACGAATGGAAGTGAGAACTGAATTCAGAAAAAAATGGCTGCTTGTGTGAGGTACGTGATTGATCAAAACAATAATTTAGCACACCCCAGGAGACCAATGAAATTTGAGAACCTAGAAAAGAAATTAACCAATCATCGATCATCTTTTTTTGCGAGATTTTCTTGTTTCTTGCCTTGTATTTTTTCTTTTTTCTGCCAAAGACGAGAACAACAACATTTTTTCCAGTGTTGGGAATTGAATATATATATATATATATATATATATATATATATATATATATATATATATATATATATATATATATATATAGAGAGAGAGAGAGAGAGAGAGGCGGTAAGCTGACTACGATTTCAGTCGTCCCTGCTTGAGCTCTACATATTGCATTACCAGTTACTCGGCTCTGATTTGTAATCTGCGAAAATTGGCTTAGAAATGACAAGCATCCAGAGTAGCGTCTCTCACTACACTATTTGAACATATCCGGAGGGGGGGGGTGATGGATTCATGTCTTTCTCAGGGACTTGGTGCAAAGTGAATTCAAATTGTCTCAGCCAGGGTTTGAACTCGGATCGGCTCGCTCATTCGTCGTATTGTCAACTATTCGGTCCCCTCCACATATATATGAAATGACTGAAATAGGATAAAAGAAGACGGAAATTATGTACAACTCACTATGTGTTCGTATTCGACATAGTTTTCATATTTCACGGTGAAAGACGTTGAAAATTTAGTAACTTTCTTTCATCATAAACCTCTACGCATGAGCAGTTAAAATTCCAAGTACTTTTAGGGAGAATCTCGTATGCCAAGATTTTCATTCCCTTTAAATGATTATACATTGCATAGTGACATCATCATCATCATCATCATCATCATCTGCCTCTTAGTGTCCGTCGTTGGACAAAGACCAATGATTCACCAGACTGCTCTATCATGGGCGTCGCAGTACCAATTCTTGTCTTGTTCTTCTCGTCATCTCACTTTTTGCCGGCCACATTTTCGCATATGATATGTGGGGATCCACGTTGTGATTCGTGATGTCCACTTGTTGTCTGACATTCTTGCCACATGACCTGCCCATTGCAATTTGAGTTTTCTAATGGATTCTATTTCATCACTGACTCCTGTTTTGTATCTTTTATACTGTGTTGGGTTGTGATCTCTGTTCATTTGAAGTTGAGCATGATTCTCCTCTGTGAACGTTGTGTGATTCTCTGTTTACGGACCAAGGCCTCAGATTTACTGACGAGATAGTGACATAGTAAATGATAGAAGTATGTGACACCCCAGTATCCAGCCATCTGATATTAAAAATGGCCGAATCTGGGCGCTAGGGGGTTGACAGACGGGGTTGATGCGATGCTTTGCTCAACAAATTTGCGAGACGTTCATTTTTTGGAAGCAAATTGTCGAAATTGGCATATTTTTGTGTATATACTCTTACATTAAAGAAGGAAAAGAATAAGCAAAGATTTCAGCTTATTAGGATTTTCCTTTTCATTTCAAAACCGCTAAAATGAGACTCAAACGCAAAAACATATTGTGCTGTTTAATAAAGTACTTGGAACAATAGAACCTGTCAAAGTGGTCAGCGGAATTTAGCACTGAAGATTATTTGTTAAAAGATATTCCTTGGCCGATTAGACCAGTTGAGTCTGATGGCGAACAAAACTGTTGTACTAGAAAATGCACAGAGATTCGTATGATACTAAATAACATATATTCACGCATGCGCGTAGGTAGTTTATATTGTTTTTATTTATGCTTATATTGAATGTTTTATTTATAGGAAAACGTAGTGATAAGATGTATCTTTGTGAGAGTTTGGATATGTAGGCATAGGACAAACCCGAGGATTCCTGGCGCCCTGGGCAAGCTGAACTTAGGGGTACTACAAAGAACAGAATAATCTTATTCATTCATCTTTTACAGGGACAAAAATAAGAATCAAAGAATAAAAGTTTACAATTATCAGGTGGAAGAAACCAGTTCCGACGCAGCATCAAACTTCCAGATCCTTATTTGATGAATACTGTCCTAATACATGACCGGCGCCCCTAGCACATGGCGCTCTGGGCGACTGTCCATTTTCTCAGTACCTAGGGCCCGCCTTGTAGAGGCGGTTGTGTGCGTTTGTGTTGTTCGTGTGTGTTATGTTTAAGCGGGAAATAACAAAATGCCTTCACACCGTTGAAGCATGGCAACACCGAAGGCCTACGACACATGAAAACTGTGTAGCTCCCAGATGAGGACCGGGTTTCTAGACAGGAGTTCCACGTCTTGTTGCCCAAATGCTACCGCTTGTCAACCTTCACGTCAATTAAAAATCTTTGCAGTGCAGCTGTCTCTTGGCATTAAAAGAGAAGAACCGATTCCACACCCACGCAGTTGTGCACAGAAAAGCTCTAACGTTTTTCTTCAGCCTTCTTTTTGCATACCTCAGATTTTTAGGGGACGGCCTACGTTTATTGACGCCCGCACAAAACCAGCTGCTGCCCTTTTTTTATATATATAAATCTAAATGATGTTGGAGCACAGGGCCGGTGAAGGGGTTTCATGCACCCTAGGCGCCCGGTTGTCTTTTAACGACCATTTTCCCCAGTTGGGGGTGCGTCCCATGGACCTTTGGGCACAAGGCGATCGATCGCCTACTGACCGCTTTGTGACGCATAATGATAGAAAAAATACAAGGTCTGGATTAAAAAAATAACATTACTTTTATTTATCTTTAATAAAGTATTACCAGAATGTTTTTTAGTCACCCTCCAATTGTATGTGGCTCTACGCGTATTGCTTTTATTCCCCCCTTCTTTCTCTCTCTCTCTCTCTCTCTCTCTCTCTATATATATATATATATATATATATATATATATATATATATATATATGTATATCATGAAGAAATGGATATATAATCGAATAAAATATTTATGAATGCGTTATATCATTCGAAACTATTTGGCCGAGACAGTGTAAATGATATAAACGATTAAAGAAAAACGGGGCTGCTGCAGGAATCGAACCTGCGACTGATAAGTTTACTTCAATGTAGCCTCGCTCTTGAGCTGAAAATCCCGCCGGGAAGGCGAAACCCAAATGACTGCCTTATCCCCACTTTCCTTATTTTGTTAATTCATTGTCCATATATATATATATATATATATATATATATATATATATATATATATATATATATATATATATATATATATATATATATATATATATATATATATATATATATATATATATATATATAATTGTGTCATCCACCGACAGCTGTTGTATCACAACTCTTCAGTGTGGCTATATACCATCCAATATCCCTTCCAGTACCACGAGGTCGGATCAAAACCTTTGTTTCAGACCCAGACGCAGATGCCCTTCTCCTGCCTTACGTAAAACTGGACGGTCAGTAGAATTGAATTAAGCAATATATTTATTTATGCACAAATACCCACCAAATTGCTCCATTCGAGAGTTGTATATATAATCTAGAAAGCTATACTGCTTTAAACACTAAACATTGAAAAAAAATTAATTTGTTTCATGTATTTCTTCAGTCACTTATTTCCCAATATCTTTCAATGCAATTTATGTAATTTTCTCCAGTGTTTTTCCCCTGTTTCACATATATTTTGTTATTATGGTACAATGTATTAATCGTCTTTTGTTGGGATTATCAGTTGTTTACCATGTAACCGTTTCGGTGATTTTAAAAACAAAACAGTTTTATTAACACAGCACATCCCAGCAGTGTTGATCAAATACCAACTCCCTTTCAGCTACGATTTTGATAAATAATTTAAGTCATACATATAGGGTATTATCATAATGTATTGTACATGGATTTTAATTTATACTAAACATAATTCAATTTTTAAAAAAAACAATGCTTACTTACGTAGGTTAAACAAAAAATATATCTAACGATGAGGAATCAGTAAGTATAATAACAGACGTCCACTTTTGTCAGTGTCACTTCTATTGAGTGTACACCCATATGAATATCTAATCAATTGTGACAGTTTTATTCCTGGACCACATGCAAACCAACTTGGGATATCATCTTTAAGAATTCTGATTACATAGAAAACCTTTTTTCCTCTAATTTTAGAATCAATTCTTTCGCGTTGTCTACCCTCAATCTTCCATCAATTTATTTTTCCCTTTATATTATCAAATTGTTGTATGGATAGATAGATATTTTTTAAGCCAATCATAGTCAACTGCAGGGTCATATGAGAGGTAAAGAACATAGGAAGATTGAGTTGGGCCTAAAATCTTATGTTTGGGTTGGTATTGTCGCATTGTTTTAGAGGGAATAAAACACTCTTCAGACGTTGTAAAAGAGACTTATTAATCTTGACAAAAGCCCATTGCCAACCAAATCTTGTTATTCCTTGTACGGATCTGGGAATCTGGATAAAAAGTCTTTTAATCTACCAAAGCTCCACTTGGTGATCAGTCGGTGGAATAGATTTCATCTTATTTCCATTAATATTCGGACCATCCTCAGTATTAAGTAATCTGATGGTACTAGGTTCGATCCTAGTGTGAGACAGTATAACAATACTACTAACGCTAAAAGTGGGGAGTACGGTCGATATACCCCCGTCGGATAAATAAAGGGTTCGGTTCGTTACTTCCCAAAAATCTCCCAGATGTTACCTGACGAAGGCCGTAGAGTGCAACGGCCGAAACGTTGTATGAAAAACAACAAAGATGAGGATGGTCCGAATATTAATGGAAATAATAATAATACCTCATCTCAAAAATTCCGAGATATACTAGATTTCATCTATTCCTTCTTTTCTAATAAGGCAGAACAATTGCAATAGTTCGTCAACAACATGAAAGAATGAAGATTCCACCTCCCCCCCCCCCATTTGCTAAAAATTCATAATGGCCCCTGCAACCTCAGGAAATGAAAACAGATTTTGGGATTGTTCAAATTTTTCAATACTTATGAGCAAAACTTTTTCTTATACATTAAATGTGACTATTTTTACAAGCACACAATCTGGTTTTATTTCCTGAGATTGCAGGGCTATTATAAATTTTGTGCGGGGCGAAGGTCAGAATTAACTCATTTGCTTGGCAACTCTATAGGAATGTGATTTCATTTTTTGAATTCCTTTTATCAATCTGAATAAGATTTCAGAAAGGTAGAAACAAAATATTTGCCTTTTTTTTCAAACGATTTGATTAAAAAAAAACAAAAACATTTTTAATGAATTTAGCATCCAAAACCACAAAACACGATTAAATGCATGCCTTGTTATTTGGATGCAATAATATTTCCTCAATTCCCAACGGATGTCTACTTTTTGCCTCCACTACAAATTAAAAACAACATCAAGCGAACTGAATCGTGGTGTGGATTTTTAATTTGATTGGCGTATTTTTTGATATTTTGTTTCCTTATTTTCTCATTTGGTTTTCTTAGTTTTAAATTTGCTTGTCGTATTTTTTAAATTTGTGTTTTTTTAAAAATTTGCTTTGGAAAGGGTATAGTTAAATGGGCAATGACATTCCTAAAAGATTCTTACCAGACGCCTTGAGATGGCACCAACCATGGAAATAGCCTCCACAAATATCTGGAATATTTTCAGTTTAGTAAACAAGCCGAAGCAGCCACAAAGTATCACCGGGAAGATAGAAAGTGCCAACCGTTTTCTTTGCCAAATATCTATATATATCTTTTTTTAAATTTGATTCTTCTTTTTTTTCAAAGATCCTAGCTTCTTAAGCAAAGAAGCATTCCAAATTGTTTGATAAATGAAATACAGCCAACCAGGCATTAAATCCGACAACTACGCACCATCTTTCTGTAATCACTTCATAAACTGCCAAAAAATATCTTCACTTATTCTTGACCCAACCGTAAGAGCTTCGTAATCTTTTGGCAGTGATAAATAGAGAAGATTATGTGATTCATCTCCAAGATGTCTTTTGATATATAACTTGTAGATATTCCCTCTTATACTTAAGATGAAATATCATCAAGTGGGACGAATTAAATGAGCTTTTACCGGCGTTTTCTCTTCTTTGGAAATACAAGTCAAAAGTCAATAATAATGGCTATGATTCTTCTAAAAAATTCGGACAATTTAAGACTATTACATCTGCCTACCACTGGGTGTGAACAATCAGCAAAATGAGATGAAAGAAATACGAGTCAAAAATTCATTATAATGGCAATGTTTCATCTAAAAATTCGTTCAACTCAAGATTATTACATCTAATTACTATTAGGTGGGAATAATCATTAAAATGAGTTGAAAGAAATACTATCCCCCAAAAAATGATAATGATATACGAATGTCGGAAAACTTGAAATAATTCTATCTACATACTACGAGGTGTAATCGAACATTAGAATTGAACGAGAGAAACACAAATTCAATAGTAGAAGAGACTATCTATTCAGTACTTTATGCTTCGATTTCTTTCTGATGATTACAAAAATTGTCAGATGTTCACGCTGTTTTGGTATCCCAGCTTTTCAAGTAGAAATCTCCGCCCATTTGATCTCAAAAAAGGTGTTCAAAAACACATTTTTAGCGAGCAATGCCAAATTAGCTCACTATAATTATTTTTAATTTTTCACTAGGAGCCTTCACGCAATCCAATCCAGATTTAAACGAGTCTTAGAGGGTTATAGATATCTATTGTTCACTTTTCAATTCATTCCAAATCTTTGTCAGTCAACTCAGTAGAACGCATTCGAAAAAGCTGTTGTCCTTTGGAGAAATTTAATAGGACATGTTCCTAGAAACTCCTTCATGATGGCTTCAAGATCCTCTGGAAAAAAGAAATCAAACTCTTCTAAACTGCTCACAGATTCGAACACAGCACATCCGATCTGTTTCTCTACCAATGAGTCTGTGATGAAACTTTACAAAGAGAGACAAAAATTCATGTTTGTGAGCAGCTCAGTTGATGTGCTAAACTCGCAAAAATCTGAAATGACTCTGTGCTCAAAAGCCAGTCTCGAAGAAGGAAAACTCTGAAACCAGAGAGTTAATCCCCTTTAATTTTATGTCCTTCCGGGAGCACCTATCGTCAAACTGATGATATATGTATTGCACTCAGTGGGCTACATCAGCCAGTGTAAGAGGGAGAGTCTGATGACATCCCACGATCTATATACGCTTTATATATCTACATACGACTCTCAGTCTGTAGAGACCGGTTCAACGCTAGACTAAATGTTTCTTTGCCAAAGTTGTTACAGCCTTGATGGAAAGATTGTCTCACCCAACGCTGCATTTAGCCGATCACTTATTCTGATCTTTACATCATTTTGTTGACGAAAAAAAAAAGATTCAATTTTCTGGAAGACAGCAGAGATAAAAAGTCGTGGGAGGATAGAATCATGAAGTTGTCCCAAAGATGGCGGAAGATAATGCAACAAAACGATCAGGAGCGTGCCGAATGATGGGGGGGGGGTGGTGCAGAAGAGTACCACCCAAAGTTTATTCTAATTTCTTCTGGGTTGCCAAAGTAGATATTTTTCAGCTACATCTGGCTGATTCTTTCTCCAAATTAGCTGATAAGTTTAATCTGGTACGTTTAATGCAAATAACTGACCAATCTTAAATATGTATTTAATACCTAAAATATATGGAATAAGAGAGATTTAATCAGTTTTAGCCTTTTGAAAGTAAATTTAGCTCTAGGTAGCAAGTTACGCTGATCCAGTCTGCACACTCAATTTGTTGGCAAATTAAAGGCCAGCACACTCCTAATAAAAATCATTAGGTACATTCCTGAAAACGGTAAAGATGTAAAAACAAACAGTAAATATAAGAAGAAAAACGAAACTGGCTGTTGCAAGGTCAAACTCCACTCTTCTATTCCAAGTGAAGATGATTGCTGCAATTTTTGTATTGTATTTGTTACCTGATTGTGAGATGGCTTAATTGTCGAAATTTACTTATTTTTTGTAAAGAAGTTCGAATTCACTTTGATTTCAGAAACTTTTGGTTTTAAATTAGAACTAAATATTTTTCATTTTTTGTGAAATAAGTTTAAACCACGTATTTACTTAGTTTTTGTAAAAAGGTCTGATTTCACAAATTTTTAATCGTAAAGTTGTATACTCTTGTTTTGATTGAATGAGCTTTTAATCAAATACAGATTACGTATTTATTTTTTGTAAAAAAAATTGAAATTTCGCCAATTAGGCAATTTCACTGATTTGACGTGACGTATCCATAACAAATAAAAGATAATAAAAATGAATGTTTTTCATATGCAAATGTATTTATGTATAAGAATTGAATAAGCCCGTGCGAATCTCCAAGATGAATGTTCGTTAATTTTCAAGATTTGTCAATTTACCTCAGTCAGTACGACTGCCTCTTGGTAATCCGTAAGTGGAATGTGGATTTTAGATATCAGTCGGCATCCCTCATTTTGGTGAGCTTTGCTCTTGTTGTTCTTGTTACGGTAAGGAAACAAAGTCAACTCCAGACTTTGCATTGGAGTTTGACAAAATATCTTTTACTTCATTTGATGAACTGAATTTTTTTGATAACTCCGTTTCCCGATTTCTTATGTTGACCATTATAGAATATACTGAGTCTTGTTGGCTGTGTGGCGTTGTTGGTGGTCTTGAAGGTCTTAGGTGGTTGATCTCTGAATTGAAAGTTCTGGAGATTGATTCTGATAGCGAGGGTTGATCTTGGGAGGCAATTCGTCGCAGAACTGGTTCCATCAAGGGCGCCATTTGCAATTCTAGCTAATCAATTACAGAAAAGAAAAAAAAGAAAAAAAAGAGGAAGAAGAGTACCTATATATTATTCGTTGTATCCGACCCAGCCATGAAGGGACCTTATGTGGTAAGTCGAAGAGCAGGGCCAAATGTGAACCTCTGACAAGTCGCAGAATGCTAACTTAAGCGCATGTAATTTTCAGGCTAATGCTTTATCTCCGACAGACGGCTATAAATCCAAAATGGCAGGAGACAAGCCAATGTGATGGATGGTGTTCCTTATTCACCTCCAGTCGGGCCCTAAATATGTTTCCCTTCATCGCCAGTAATTCATTTCCATATCATCTTGCTTGTAATAAGGGCATCGTATTTTTCTTCTTTCTTTTTCAAAGATTTTTCCCTTTTTTCAATTTTGGTTGGTAGCGTCATTTCTCCACAGAACAAAATATGAGAAGAAAAAAAGTTTCGGCCATTTAAAATCTCCTTTTAAAATTCATTTCTGAAACAAAAACACGAATAAAAACAACTTTATTTCCATTTTATTTCACCCAGTGACGATCATAAATATCAAATTATAATTATTTTCTGACGACTTGATATTTTTTAAAGAAAAAATAGACTGGCGTATAAATTTTCTAAATGTAATGCCAAATAAATCTGCGACAGAATTCTAACATCAAGCAAAATCGTTGCAATCACATGTGATGGTATTTATGTTTAGTCAGCTGAACCAACTCTGGCCCAAGGCCATAAATGTGGAGTACACAATAAAGGCGGGTTTGCCTGATATCTTTTGATGCACGATATCAAGTTTGGTAGCTAAAATACCAGAATAATCAAATTAACTTAGAATCCATCTCCAGACGAAGCTTAAAGGAAAACTGATTAAAATATATATTTTAATTTATTGTTCATGTATATTTATGTATATTTATGCAGTTTCCATTCCTGTGTAAAGGACTGTTACCTTTTGTAAATTCTACTTCAGTACCAAATGTCTATTTTAAGAACCAAATAATTTGTATCGTACCAAATTTGTTCAATTTTAGTCTTGAAAAGTACCAAATGGCAACTGAGGATGAAGATCGAACACTCTACAGTAAAATAACTAGGAAGACTAGATTTCTATTCCATTAATATCCTTAATATTCACTGAGCTTCATTTAGTCTGACACAAGGTTACATGTTTAGAGTACCATGTGAAAATCAAACACTCTACCGTAGTAAGTGTGAGACTAGCTTGTTAATTACAACGGCATAGCAATGTGCCCTTGTCACAACAGTATAATGGATTTTACTAATACAGTTCGTCAGACTCAAATCTGGCGATTCAGTTTCAAACCGTGGTTTTAACCGTAATTTACCGGTTTATAAACAGATTTGTTAAACTGAATGTGTGAAAACCAAACCACGATCTGAAACCTAATTCTTTCCAGAAATGTATTCAATACTTTTTTTTTGTAAACCTTATAAATTAATTGAAATGCATAAGCTAACACAAATGATTCTCGGGGTATTTTCGCATTACTATAAAGAATATTAAAAATCGATAGACTGTTAAATTCTATTACACAATTGTACAAGGAGAGAACGCGAAACAGTGCAGTATATTAGAGACAAAACTGGAGTCAGAGATATTATAGAACCCGAATGGCAATGGGCTGGTCATGTTGCAAGAATGATAGACAACCGATAGACATCACGACTCAAAACGTAGATCTCTGGAGATCATATGCATAACTGTGGCCGGCAAAATATAAGATGATGTGACGCACTGGACAAGTTCAGAAAGTATTGGGTCCACGATGCCTATGGTCTGCGAGAGGTCTGGCGTATCCTTGGGAAAGTCTATGTCGACGAACGATACATGGATGATGATGATGAAAAACTCGTCATTAATTAATGATGGTGATTAAAACTTTCGTAATAGTTAGCCAGTTATCATTGATACAGATATTGTTATCTACTAAACGAGACGTGGATTTAGCACATGGCCATCAGTATGCAGCACCTTGCGAGGATCGAACTCTGTAGTAATCGATGTGTAAGACTAGCTTGTTAACCACTACACCACGACGGGATGCCAGACACTAGAGCAATAGGGACAGACGTCGACGTAAATGAAAGTACGGAACTGGAAAACTGAATCTCCGTGGTACAACACTTCTGACAAACTATAATGGATTTTGTTAAAAATATAAGCGATTAAGTATGAAGATTTGTAAGTATGCACTTATAAAGTGATTTGTCAGAATTAGAAGAAAATGTAGCAGGAGAAAACGCGCGAGCACACACACACACACACACACACACATATATATATATATATATATATATACATATATGTTTTTGCTCGACGAACAGTGACGAATTGTTTGGTACTGCAAGAACCTTTTGTCATAATGACTAACATTCTTCCCTATTTTTTTTAGGTAATTCTTTTATTCCTTGCTGCCAAGAGGGAGAAGATTGAAAACATTTTTCATTATAAACAGAGGCGTAACTGAGGGGCAGAGGATGGGGTGTTATTTGGAAACGCCCCCAATGAAGGGAGACCCCAAAAGCTTTATAATTCATAATTCACCTACTGTATTTCTACTGATATTATACAATAACAAGGATATATTTGTACGTACAGGAATTGCATGAATAATAATAATTCAGCCTTTGGTGTTGTTTTCCATCCATGATAGTGCAAGTCTATTTATTGCGAATTGTACTTATTTATCAAATCTCAGTGAATCTTTGATGGGACCCCAAGGATCCAAGCTGCGCGCCCCCCGAATCTGCTGATACCTCTAGTGATATGTAGGGTACACAGAGTATAGATAACCCTCAACATAAACGATGAATATGAATGAAAAGAGCTCATTCTAACATTTAAATATTCAGTGATACATATTGGTAATTATACAATAATAATATTTTATCATAGTAATATTGTAGCACACGACTGAAAAATTGATATCTAGAATCGGCCATCATTTCTGTACGGCCTAATATATGTATAAATATAATACAATGATAATATTTTATAGTAATATCGTAGCACATATATATAGTTGATGTTTCCAGTGCCATCTTTTACACAATGTTAGGGATATCTTAGCATTGTCTTTGAATCTTACTCTTTATTGCTTGTGCAATTGTCAATTGTAGCACATTGTTTACATGCCTTACGACAAATTGCTAGAAACTAAATAAATTTTTACTGTACAAAGCTCCAGTGAGCAATTGATTTGTTTGAATGCCTCACATTGAATGCGTTTGGAAGACCTTTTTGCTTGCAAGAAGGTCGATCTGTTATTTTGCTGCATGACAACGCCCGTCCGGCAATTGCAAATGCAACAATCATAAAGCTGGGATGGGATGTTCTTCTGCATATTTTTACATTTTGTCCAGATCTGTCACTCTCAGAGAATACCTTGTTTTCTTTTCCGGAAACAGGTTCAAACAACATGGAGATTTTGAAACAATTTTCAGATAATTTCTGGAATTAAAACTGTGATTGTTCTTTTATATGAGAATATACAGTCTAATTGAAAGTTGGCGCAAGGCCATTAGAAATTTAGGGGAAATGGTAACTGAATAACGATGCTATGAATTTTTCTAAACAAATGATTTTGCAAGATAGAAGATGCAAACTTACAAATGTATATGTATATATGTGTGAGTGTGTGTGTCTGTGTGTGTGCACGCGCTTGTGTATGTGTGTTGGGGTATATGCATGTGTGTGTGGCTATCTCAGAACAAAATTAACGTTTATTCACTAGCGAGTAGAGGAGGATTACTTTCATATAGACTCAGGCGTTCGTATCTACGAATGTGCAGACAGGGGAGGCTTTAAAGCATGAATTCATGTATTTACCGTTCAGAAGGATTTGAAAACATCAAAACAGTGCTTTTGTCTGTCGTAATCTTTAATGAGAAAATCAGAGCTCCATGTTCCTCATGAATAATAATAATAATAATAATAATAATAATAATAATAATAATAATAATAATAATAATAATTGGAAGAAGAAGGAAAAGAAGAAGAAAGAGAAAAACAACAAAAAAAAAATATAGAAAAAAAGGATTTGTAATCAGTGTTGACCGTCTCCTACACATCGCCAATCGTCACTAGAGATCTTAGCCCGCCTTACTATTTACCCATACCTTGGGGTGAACTTATGTCTTTCCCAAGGGCATTTGAGCAAAGTTAATACAATCTGTCTCAGCCAGAGTTTGAACTCCATTCGCCCATTTCATTCTCTCATATCTTACTTCCGTGGAAATTCTGCATGTACAAAAAGACATTACATATTCGGGCATGCGTGGTAGCACTGTGCACTTAATATGATTGAGTTGAGTTTTTACACCAAGTGACGATTTGATTTTGCAATAACTTTCTTGAAAACCATCCAATTTAGATAGAATCTACATAATCTTCTACAGACTTTGTGAGTAACTTTTTTTTAATTCCAGTCATTCAAGTTATTCAAGTCATAAAAATATGTCTGGAAACACAAGATACAAAGTTTCAGGACGTTTTCCTTCGAATCTTTGCCAAAATTTTTTATAAGAAGTTGATGCACGCATGAACTGCAGAACTGAGAATGAGACGAAACTTTGCAGGCATATATAAAAGGTCTTGCAGAGGTTTTTGGCTGCGAAAAGCAAGGATTCCTCATTTCATAATCGTATAATAAGTTTTTTTAGGACGAAGAAAAGATTTCAAAAGTTGGGCATCTATGATTTGTAATCAGAAATGAACCGCTCTCAAGATATATGCCTTCGTGGTTCAGTTGGTTAGCGTTTTACCGTTGAGCAAAATGTTGATGGTTCGAATTCCTGAGCTTCTTCTCTGAAACATGATTAGTTCTAGTTCAGGACGAATTTTCTGATGGCCATGTGCACATATCAACCTCAATTTCAAACTGTTTTTTTCCTCGATGCTGAAAATGTGAGGAATGAAAAAGATTTTAAAAGCCAGACAGATGTGGACTAGAATCAGGAAAAATGCTTCGGCGTATCGAGCAATATGTACACCTGGCCCGACCAGTTAATGTGTTTGGCTATTAACCGAAAAGTTTGGTGGCTGGAACCCATCCCGGGGCGACATGCTTTTTAAAACAAGAATAGTTGTTGTTGAGAAGAAATTTTCTGCCAGTGGTGCGTATACATCGATGATAAGTTTTAATCTTTTCATTTTTAGAAGCTGGATATTTTAATGTGTGAGAGATGTAAAAGACGTTTGGAAGTCAAGTACATGTGAATTGGATTCAGAAATAAATAGCTCTGTTGTGAAAGTCGGTTAGCGTGTTCAACTCTAAACCAAAGTCAACCCAGGGGTGACATGTTTTATGAACAAAATAGTTGAGGACTAGTTTTCGGGTATATATATATATATATATATATATATATATATATATATATATATATATATATATATATATATATGTGTGTGTGTGTGTATATATATGTATATGTGTGTGTGTGTGTGTGTGTGTGTGTGTTAAAAGTTAATTTAATACACGAAGCAACGGTTTGTATAAGCTTTTGGAATACTCAACCAATTTTGATAAAAACTGCGTCATGTCGAGAATTTTATTCTTAGTAACTTTGTATTATTGCACAAAATCATAGAAATTACTCTGAAACGCGTTAGATTCTCAAATTCCCATTCTTGCTTTGCGGGAGGATTGTTACCAGAAGTTTATACACGTCTAAATAGCAAAACTCAATTAGACGAGAATTTGATGGTATACATAACATATATTGTAGAGTCAATCCCTGGATCGAGTGGTGTCGAAAATCATATACGCAAGTTCAGTGGACAAGCAACTCCACAAAGTCGAATAAAATAGGAAGATGAGGGCTACTGAGGCTCAGCATTGCTAAGCGTTTTGGGAAACTTTCAACTCGTTCTTGGGTTCTTTCTACTTTTCTCAGCCAAGCTGCGGAGAAGCAGTTCATCTCGGGGCAGCACTGTCCCATTGCACTAAGAGGGACAGGTCAGGCTAGTCCTGGCGCCTTTGCGACTTCGACTGCAGCAGCTGGAGTTATTTTTGACGGTGTTCCATCCAACGATAAACTTGACCTTGTGTCACATCTCGTTCTTCGTTGGAGTGCGAGTAAATAGGATAATAGGGAACCCAATTATCAATGAAATACAATTATCCTCACATGCACCGCCCATATCCTTTGAAAAGTGCTTCCCATGTAAATATTTTATTTTTAATACAACTATGTATTGCGTCTCACCTTGTGCTAATCGCCAAACTTTGTTGAAAAAAATATGTCATTGCCAACTAAATATACCATCGTTCTTTGCCCTAAGTTTTTAGCTGAAACTCGGTTTGCAATGAATACATCATCATCATCATCACCACCACCATCATCATCATCATCATCATCATCACCAGTCTTTTGACACCCATCGTTTGACATACACCTTTCCAAAGATTCCCCAGACCTCTCTATCTATAGCGTCGTGGAGCCAATACTTTCTGAATTTGTTTAGTTTGTCACTCCATCTTATATTCTACCGGCCTCGGTTACACATGTGATCTCTGGGAATCCATGTTGTGAGTCGTAATGTCCATCGGTTGTCAGTCATTCTTGCAACATGACCAGCCCGTTGCCAGTTGAGTCTTCTTATGAATTCTGTGATGCATCGGAATCCTGTTTTTACCCTCTCATATATTGTGCTGTCTTGTGATTTCTCCATGTGATGTTGGGCATGATTTTATGCACGTTGCATGGTTCTCAGTTTGCTGGTCTCATAGTTAAGTTCCATGTTCCAGCTCCATAACCAGACGTCAAAAGAAAATCATTAATAATAATAATAATGACAACAACAATAACAACAACAACAACAACAACAACAATAATAATAATAATAATAATAATAATAATAATAATAATAATAATAATAATTAGGACTTTGATTTGCAGTCAGATAGTAGAATTGAACATCGAAGACCAGATACCATCGTTCATGATACAAAAAAGAGAGTGTGCGTCATAATTGTTGTCGTGATACCTGCAAACAAACACATTGCACACAAAGAAGTGGAGAAAATAGAAAAAGTTGTGCCAGTTATAATCAGAGCACTCGGCTCGATCCCGATAAAAGTTATTCTTCCATATCGTATAGTCGGACATCGGGACACACATACGAGCTCTTCAAAATTTGGCCCCCTTTTGGAATAACGCATATTACAACAAAAGTACTCTCTGTCTATGTGATGTCTTTTGTTAAGGCTTGACAGTCAGTTTACAGACTGAAACACCAGTAAGCATACTGTGCGAAAAAAATATAATGATAACAATAATAATAATGATAATGATAATAATAATGATAATAATAATAATGATAGAAGAAGAAGAAGAAGAAGAAGAAGAAGAAGAAGAAGAAGAAGAAGAAGAAGAAGAAGAAGAAGAAGAAGAAGACAGTAATGATGTGAATGTCTTGAGGGAAACATCAATCAAAATGTAAATTATGTATTAGACTGACTGACTCTATGAAATGGGTGAATATTAATTTGTAGGCAAATCTGAAGTCATCAGAAAAGAGCAGGCAATGGGAATTAAAAACAAAAAGCCGAGAAAAATTGATGGAAAAAAAGATGCTGACTTTATCTACAGAAAAATTGCAAATCTAGACAAGAGGAAGTGTAGGAACGTTGCCCCCCCCTCCTTCATCCAGAGACTGGAAAGTTTGTAACGTATGCAGTTATGTACGCGTACGAACTTGTCAGCCCAAATGGATTTAACCCATTAACTGCGAACGACAGAAATTCAAGTCATTTAAATTCTATGGATAACTCAATAAAATATCCGTTCAATTATCATTCATAGCAACTCTGTTCTATTTGTGAGTCAGGGATTTGCAATGGATAACTTCGTCCTCTGCTAAAGTTAAAGGTTTAATGAATTAATTTAATTTGCCTGCTTAAATCTGAGAGAAGACACACATAAACACACACACACACATGCACACACTTTCTATCCATCCATCTATCTATCTATCTATCTATCTATCTATCTATCTATCTATCTGCCTATAAATATATAGTATGTTCTGCATAGAATAACTATAGAGGTGAAGTTGCAATAAAGTTAGTGGGAAGCAACAAGAAAAGCTGAAACCTTGCTCACAGATACTGGATTCATACATAGTCAATACAGTCCGATTGTTACACATGGAATTCCATTTTTTGCATAATAGAGAATAATAAAAGAAGTGAATGATTAACTTGTGTTGATGTATTTTCCAGTAGATCCAATGTAGATAGTACTATAATTCGTTACGACTGGGAGTTCTTGAGACCTCACCAGTAATGTTATTATCTACCCAAGAATTTTGACTAATTTTCAAGTACGATTTAAAATCAAGTCATAACGCTTCTCAAGCTGAGGATAATGTCCACACCAAACACTACCTCGGTACGAACCGTTTGGCAAAGGTT
The DNA here is from genome assembly GCA_963457665.1 of Thysanoteuthis rhombus. Lineage (NCBI taxonomy): Eukaryota > Metazoa > Mollusca > Cephalopoda > Oegopsida > Thysanoteuthidae > Thysanoteuthis > Thysanoteuthis major. Next base: position 74,473,178 of record OY735204.1, on the reverse strand, counting down.
CATTAAGTTTTAGTCTTGAAATATGGACACCAATAACAAACCTCGGGAGAGGCCCAAACTCGTTCTCAATGATGAAGAATTATTGACATAAGTGACCAACGACTCACGAATAACGGCTCAGGGATTTTCTGGAAATTTTAGGGCTGCAATAGTGACCATATGATGACATCTCAAGGCAAAAGAAGGTAAAACTCTCGTCTCTTTAGAAGAAACACCCATCGGAGTATAAATGAAAGCCTGGTTTCTTTCGTATACGTCAGATCGGAGAACTTGCTAATTTCAAGTCTGGGCGAGACCAGGACTTCATACATACAAGTTTTTATGACCACTTGTTTAGCAGGATACAAATTCACTGACGGGAAGCCTTTACCCTAATCACACAGCTTACAGTTTACTCAATTAGCAGCTGAGTGTTCTGATGTAAAAGTTTACCATACTCTCCGCTGATCGTGTATCAAACCCGGGACCTTTTGCGTGTGAGGCAGACGCTATAACCACTAAATTCTCCGAGCAGACTATTTCCTCATTTTCGAGAAATTCTACGGATGGAGACGAAGAGTCTACCGTGGAATACGATTGTTGAAAGAAGAGAGAACGGGTGTGAGGAGTTTGGTAAATACCTCTCTCGAAACTATCTCGCCTGCTCAAGCAAGAGAAAGCTGCTACTCTCATTATCGACTTGACAGTAACGAATTATACGCACATTTCACTAACAAATTTCAAAAATATACACAAATATACATGAACACGTAGGTGTATAGATATATGTAAGTGGAACCTTTTAATTAGCGTTTTTATTAGCGTATTGATGCCAAACTTGTTCATTTCGAAAAAAAAGGAATATTCGTTTGCATGCAAGTATGTATCTGTTTATTTATATTTGTGTGTATGCATTTCTCTGTGTGTGTATATATGTTTGCATATGCATGTGTGAGAGTGAGTATGCGAGTGTGAGCACGCGCGTGCATTTGCAAGGGTGTACGTGTGAGTGTGTATATGGGTTTGTGTGTGCAGGTGTATGCGTTTGTGTGCGAGCGTGTGTATATGCGTCTGCGTGTGTGTGTTTGCGAGTGTGTGTGTGAGTGAGCATACATTCATTTGCGCATGTAAGTTTGTGTGTGGGTGCGTTTGCACGTCTGTGTGAGAATGTATGCGTTTGCAACAGTTATATTATGTTTAAATGCGTTTGGGTGTGTGCGTGCGTGCGTATGTTTGAGTGTGTGTATGAGCTTGTGTGACTGTGCACACATATGAGTGTGTATGCCTTTGTGCGCATGTGTGAATGTATGTGTGAGTTTGTGTGTGACTGTGTTTGCGTGCCTGCGTGTGCGTATGAACGAACACACGCCTTGATTAACACAAAATGTTTGGCAAATAGTGGGCGCCGGCCTCCAAGCCTTAAGGATAATTTTTCACAATGACAAGTGGCAGACACTGTCATAGACCAAATGATAGTTTTTCCATTCATCCCAATATATATATATATATATATATATATATATATATATATATGTATATATATATACATATATATATATATATATATATATATATATATATATATATATATATATATATATATATATATATATATATATATATATATATATATATATATACCCCCAGAACCGAGGTCCGTGAGCCAAACACTTCAAATCGAGAGAACGAGACATGGGAGCTGGGGCCAGGAGGTTTTAGCATTTATAACCTGTTCATTAGACCCCTAATCTAGGCTGGCTGCAATCTTTCAGCACGTTAAGATTACTTTTGGAAAGAGGTCGCATCAACACTCCTCAAGAAGGGCCAACAACAAACACTATTTATAATGTTTGAAGGCAAAATATTTACGTTTTAAAGCGAAAACAATATTTCATCCACTGCTTCCTTCACAGTTTATTGTTAGGCACCTTTTTCAAAGTGTTTCTCTCCATCCGCAGCCTTCTTTCATTCTTCCAGTCACAAATTCACCTTTTTTTTTTGCCTTCCGCATTTTTCTCTTTTTTCGATTCAAGAACCTCTACTCGTCTCTTGCCCTACATTCTATTCTATTATTTTCTTCTTTCTTTCGTTTTCGAATATTAGAGACCATCATCTAAAACTGTCAACACCAACAAAGGTTTTTTCAGTTTTTAAGCTGGTCTAGCTGGCTGTATTGAGCGTAAATTCTGTGCCAAAAAAATAATAAAAAACTCTCACTTTGCTTTGTTCAAATAAAACTTACTTATTGTTTTGGGGGGGGGAAATTTCCTCACGATAGGTTCTGATATTGTGTTCAATTAAGAATATAAGTTTCTGCTAAATTGGTTTGTTAGTTTGTATCTGGAAGCATTTGAAAATTCAGACTGTTTTAACAATCACCGCCTAACGGGACTCAGGAGAAGTGACTCATTCATTGATCACATCTTCTTCCAATTTTTTTTTGATTGATCACCCCATTACGGCATGCAGCCAAAAGACATTGGTCCCATGACAGTTTCTATTGAGTGATTATCCAGACCTGATTTATTTATCCTTCTTTCTGTCACTGTTTCTGCTTCTGTGGCATCCATTTTTTTGTATTCTTCCTTCCAAATTCCCTGAATGACATTCTCTTACCATTCTATCATCAGAACCATTATTTTAATATAGTGCCCCCCCAGGTTCATATTTATCTTTCTTATTTGTTACACGCAGTGTAATACGCACTTGCAGACGCATACTTACATATACGCAAAAAAAAAAAAAAAAACGCGCACACACACTGCAAATCGAGTTTGGAAGAAACGAGAAGAGATTCACATGGAGTAAGAAAGCATCGTACAAACACACAAAAGTGGAGAGAGAGAGAGGAGGGGAAGGAAGAGAGTGGAAACTATAATGAGACATCGGTTTATACAAACAGATGTAGTGTAATGAAGATATATACTCACCACGCTCACACACACATGCATATACATACATACGTGCATATATATATATATATATATATATATATATATATATATATATATATATATGAAGGCCTGTGTTTATTTGTTTGTCAGTTCAGATCAGAGAGTCACCCTGATACATGCTGATTTATAAAATTAACTGACATGATTCAAACTAGCACCTTGACAATCCAGTGCCATAACCATTACGCCAAGCTAGCACAGGGCGAACATAGGCGTGAAATGTCATCCTAATTGCTGGGACGTCCTCAGTCAGTTCCAAATCATCATCATCATCATCATCATCATCATCATCAGCAGCAGCAGCAGCAGCGGCGGCGGTCTTTAAACGTCTAACGTTTAATTTTGACGTTGTACATCCGAGTGCCAAACTTGAACAACGAACAAACAGAATGCAATAATATATTTTCGTGTTTGTTACGATAAATGGGAGCAGTTAAAAATATCCTATACATCGCTTGGTTGGATTTACATACGATGAATGAAAGCATTCTTTCATGTTAACTTTTGACTCAAATGTTCCAAACAATTTCACCGAAGCAATACTATTGAATTTAGAATTGGGAAAAGAAAGAAAGAAGAGTGATTGATTCAAGCAATTACACACACACACACACACACACACACACACACACATATATATATATATATATATATATATATAACAGATACGACCAGTGTATTGATATGGGTTACACACACACACACATACATACACATATACACACACATATATATATATATATATATATATATATATATATATATATATATATATATATATATACAAAATAAACATACATACCTAGATATATGTACATATAACGAGGTATATTTATACATAAAAAATCATAAAGAAGTTTTACGTTTTGATAATTATATGTAAATAAAAACTCAAACTAAAATCATAAAAAATGAATTTCTTTCAAAACTGACAAAATCCCAGAACGGATATCAAATCGACTGGAAGCACTTTTACATAGAAAAATTCATTTTCATGATTTCCAGTATTTGGTATTTTTCGAATTTTTACAAAAAAAAACAAACTCATTTCCGCCAAATAGGACCAAAGGCTTTTGGGGACAGCCGCAAAATAGGGTCATTCCCTTGTGTATCGATTCAAACGTAGTCATCGCTAATTTGCTCCGTTTATTATGACCAATCCACCGTTTATTTGGACCAAGTGGCAATTCTGAACAGAATCTGATGAAATTATTTAAATGGAATTTTTAGCTCTCAAAAAGACTTTCAAGTATTTTAGCCCATGACATAGGACCCCCCCCCCAAAAAAAAAGACGGAAAAAAGAGATGTAAGTTGTGGTTTTCACGCAAGTTGATCCTTTGAATTGAAAATAATCTATTATGTCTTTTGCATTAGAAAAATCAAGCAGTTTCGATAAATCCATCGGTTATTGGGGCCAAAATCGTCCGTTCCAATGCAAGCTTATAAAGCAGAATATATATATAGTTTCGATCCTATCTCGTGGTATAATGGATAGTCTATAGCCACACCGAAGAGTTGTAGTACAACGAAACAGTTGTCTGTGGATGATTCAATCATTAATCGTTATTATTATTATATAAGCTTTGTTGGGGTCAGTCGGTTTAACTTTTTGATCATTTTCTCGTAGTTGCGATTGAATTGTCACATAACTTTAGGGGCTGTCTAAAGTTCAGATAAGTTCGCCTGGAGCGCTTTCGACTATCGTTAATCATTTTCAAAAGGTCTCTCTGTTTTACAGCGCTAAACTAAAAGAAATTATCGATTGACTTTAACAAAACAAGTTTACAAGAAAAATTGCTGCCTAACTACACATTATATGTATCTCGTATATTCCCATGTATAAACCGCTACCATAAGTAATCTGCACCCACCACTGAGCTTCAATTTCAAATAAAAGATTCATTATCCTGTCTATACAATAATGTATAACAATTATGTTTCCATGGGTAGTACTTGAATTTTTAGCTCAAAATTTTCGAAATAAATGCAGCTTATACGTGATAAAATACGATGTGTCGGTGGCTTTCAGCAGTTACTGTCACAGGCAGTTACTGTTTCCTATTCTACGGTGCTGGACCAAGTATTCTGGTATTTTTATTCACTTCATCAAATGAAGTATTGTAAATCATTGTCAATAATGTTCTGCTACTATTTTCCTCCATTTTAATTATTGTTGCTTTTTATCCCAACTAAACCCAGGCTGGGCACCCTTCGGCAGTGAGTAAATAAATTAACAGGGCGGATGTTGATTTATTTACTCACTGCTGAAGCTTACCTAGCCTGAGTTCAGTTGCGATAAAAAGCAGCAACGATTAAGAGGAAGCTAAATAGTATGAAAAAGTGAATAAAAATGGTTCAAGTTGGCTAAGAGGAAGTTTTCATGCATTGGCCTTATTAACGAATATTGTACCTTAGGGTCACCAATTATCCCAGTCTTTACAGAATTCTGTTAATGGGAAAATATCAAATTCCTTTTAGTACGTCTTTTGATGAGGAAACTGAATGAGAAAGAGGAAGATTATGCCAATGGTTTTAATTTTTTAATCACATTTTTTTTTACTCACTGACTTTACTTGAAAATGTGTGAAAGAAGCAGGGCACTCGCATAGGGTAGTAAAAAAGATTCGTTAAAAATGAAAAAAAAAATTGTGTAATAAAAAAGTTCGATTTGACTCTGAATATTATAAATTAGTTCTGGACATAGATGTCAAACTTCCAATATTGTTGACTTTATTTTCGTTTGTCACAATAATTACAATGACAGCACCCAAAGCCCAGGGCCACCATGCACGAATGAGAGTTATGTAGGCAAAAACTGATGACGAATTCAATCTCTCATCTCAGTTCGACTTCTTCCATTATAGAAACTGATGAAATAGGCGTTGAAATGTGACCCATAGTTTCGGAATGATATTATTTGGAGAAATTAATTTCGATTTGTTTACATTTTTTTATTTTAATGAAGCAATGGATTTGACCCTAGCGATGCCAAGCTTGTTTTCTTTTAGAAACCGGTGACCTAACTGTCACAAAAACTGTCAACATAGGTTGCTTCAGTTTTCAAGTTGGTTTGGATGTTTCTCTGTCTTTCTGTCTGGTTGACTGTGTATCACTCGTACAGTCCAAACCAATGGAGCTAGAGGGCTGATAATTTCAACGTTTACTCTTTGACATGTTCAAAAAAAAAAGTTTTATCCTTTTTCCGAGAATTCCTTCTCCTGAATTGGTTTTTAGTGTGTGTGTGTAGGGGGGGTCAATTTGTAATGTACATTTATTTGATCATTAGTTTGTGTCCAGCAGCTTTCACTCATTCATTAGTTTAGAATAATTTAGTGATCACTGCCTAACAAAATGCGAGAGAAATGACTTGAAATTCATTGATCACACTCTTCTTCCTCGTATTCTATTTAATTGATCACTGCCAACATGGCATGCTGTAAAAAGACGTTGTTCATGTGACGGTTTCTATCCATGACTAACCAGACTTATTCCTTTTTTTTTTTCTTACTTTTAAATTGGAATATTTCATCATGTACTTGCAGATTTAATTACTTGATTTATTAGACCATGTGGTGTTGACTCTTGGCACGAGGGTATCAAAGTGTTAAATTAAGATCACTGCCATGATTTCAAGTCAGAAGTTAAGGAGAAGCAAATGCTTATATTTGCCTTAGTCTCATACAAGTCCACAACAGAGGCTCACTGTCAGAGGATCGAATTCATTGGGAACGGTTTGTTGGCAATTACCCAACGGAATACAGTCCCTATATTCACTAAACATAGCTTAATCACTTTTCCTCTAAACAGCATGTCTGGTTAGTCACTCATTAGAAAATGCCACGTGACCAATGTCTTTTGGTAGCATGTCCTGTTGGAGGTGATCAATAAAAAGAGACTTTGGGAAAATTGGTGATCACTTAATTAGTTATTTGTCTCACATTTGTGTCCGAATTTTCAAAAAAACAAAAACAAAAACAACAACGATCCCCCCAAAAAAATAAACAAGTGTGAGGGATCAATTCAGCATAAACTTACATTGCAAATCGAACCCTACTGCTGAAATTAAAAACATACAAATAAAGTGTTTTTATACATAATGTAGAGCAATGTTCAAATTTCCATTCTACTAGATCCGGTGGTGCAGCATGTGCGCGCAATACATACATAACAAGTCTGCCAGCCAGATTAGCTTAAAACTGGAGAGATCTACACCGACAGTATTGGTTGACAGTTTTCAATCAGAGAAGTTAAATAAGTTAAATAACAACATCAACAATGAGATCAATATTCCTTACACTCTTGGGATAATAATGACTCATCTCAAAAGGCCTCGAAACGAAGCACTGATTCAGGTTAACGACTTTGGACATATTTGGACATGCGTGCGCGTGTGCGTGTGCATATTTGTATGTGTATGTGTGTGTGTGTGTGTGTGTGTGTGTGTGTGTGTGTGAGACTACCATATATGTAAGAGTTTGAATCGATACAAACAACTATCAATGAGTGCGTTTATCCACTTCACAATTATCTGAGCATGTGTCAGCGTGTTTCTCTATCATATATGTATGTATTTGAATGTTTTAATGTGTGCGTACGTACATTCACACAGATATGAGTGTGGGTGCGTATGGTTTTGTGTATCAGCGTTACATTCCAACACACAAAGAAAGTCGTACGTACGAGGCCAGATTTATCAGGGACAAATGGGGCGAGTGTTCCCACACCCAATTCAAAAATGTAATAATTGAAAAATTAGTTTCTTTGATAAAAAAATAAATTAAAACTTACAGCTTGGACTTGATTTTTGAATTCATTTCATTATAACGCCTTTGGTTGTTTCAAATGAATTAATAAAATGACTGCTTGTAATTCGGGTCTCTGGTATTTGGAGTATAGGAAGTCTGAACGTAAACTAGCGGTTTTGCTGGCATGTGATTTACGTATACACATGTATTTACTTCGGATGTATAACTCATTTAACCTTTCTATGTATGTATAACTGGTCAGATCTAATTACTTGCTATAAACGGACTTTGATGTTTAAATTCTGTGATTTGCAGAGTATTTTAATCTCTTTATATGAGCGGCCCCTGGAAGTGCCCCTGAAGTGCCCTGGCCCCAAGGTCTGAATTCGTCCCTTCTCACATATCCACACAAAAATATACAAATATAGTTGAAATAGTCAGAAAGCAATTTCCATTAATATTTGGCAAGATAAATCCGAATTGAAATCTTATGCAGAACGCGAATAGTGTCAGGACTAAAAAGCACTCTCAGAGCGCGTATCTCTGTAAACGCCATTAATAGTAAATATAAAAAATCAGTCTATATATAGCTACGTTGTAGGAGAGGTAGCTGTAAAAAATCCTGAATACGCCCCCAAATTCAATCAATTTTTCGTTCGTCGGTCACCTATCCTGAAAACGTCAATGACCTCATTGAGAGCTTTTGCAGATTTGCACACATTATTGAGAACTCTTTGAGATTTGCATAAGCATTTAAGAATGTATTGAAAAAATGAAAAAAGGTTGATTTGCCGAAAATTCAATCAATTCTTCCTTACCCAAGGGCCTAAACTTTCTGCAAATTCATTTGGAACCTTTGGAGATATTGTGTGGACAGACAGACAGACAGACAGGTTGGCAGAGATAAAATATACGAGGAAATAAAGATAGGTAGAAAAGAGGGAACCGTGCGTATAAATCCTTGATTTAAGTTTTAATCTTTTGGTGGAGCTAAAACTTACAGTCTCGGTCGACTCAAGGGTCCTAACTATGAAATATATTGCAAAGCCGACAAGATTTATATTGAAACTGATAAGCCTAAATTCAAAACTTGACATGTTACATCAAGGCCCACTCGGAGGCAACTTTGTACTTTAAGATAAACACCTTGGAGTTACGAAAAACAGAAAAAATAAAATAAACGCACGTTTACTGACATTCTAGTTGAAAGTATTTGCTATCTGCCCTTCAATTGGGTTTGGCGTGACTTGACTATAAAGATACTGTGCAACGGATTTTTCTAGTTTACTAGATAAAGATACTGATGCTTTAATAAGAGGGCCCCGTATCAAGGTCAGCGTTAGAAGTTGTAAAATCCGGGAACATTTAAGGCTGGGTTTCTTGAAGTCTTTTCCCCTGTCACCCTCTTTGGTGTTTCTTCTAAGCAAACGTCCTAAAAAAAATTCTTATTGAAACTAAAATGACATTTTACTTACGTTGTTTATTCAGAGTTTTCAAAGGGTAATTGTTTTTAATCAAACCAAGATCTGAAAGCCGCAAAAATGGATGACCCAGTTGTGTCGATTTCCAAAGATTTTACAAACAACATTTCCTCAGTCGGTTTCAGTCGTCGTCTATTAAACGGACGAATGCCATGAGAGTAGACCTACAATTATCAAATGATGATTCATCAATCTGAATCGGGAATTCAGTGCTTTTTATTATTTTTCTTTTTTCAACTCACTTGGTTTCCACATTAGACGACATTTCATTAAATTTTCGTTGTTATTTTGTTATTAGAAACCACAATTGTCACCAAAACTATCAAAATAGGGTTCTTCAGTTTTCAAGTTAGTCTAGCTAAGTATGTATAGATCGTGCGTACGGCCGCCCCAAATAAGCTGGAGGGCTGAAAATATAAAGATGAACTCATTATGTTTAGAAAGAAACGTTTTTTACTCCGAAATGCGTTTTAGTGTCTGTGTATGTATGGGAGGTAATTACAATGTAATTTTACACTAAACTGATGCACTAATTTAGTTGTGGCAGCATTCACACTTGTTTTTTTTTGCTGCTGTTTATGATTCAAGCTCTTCAGCGATCATCCCTGAAAAAAAGTGAGATAATTAACTTATTCATTGATCACCCCTTTTTTCAAATTCTTCAGTTGCTCACATCCAATTCGACATACTGCAAAAAGATGTTGGTCATTTAACAGTTTCTACCGAGTGACTAACCATACCTGTTTTATAATAACTTGTTTACAGTGAATATTTTAAGCTTCCGGGTGACCTACGCGTGCTTGCATTATGAAATAACACGATAACAGAAACGGAAATTGATAACTAAAACAAATTTAGAAACAAAAATGCATATTTTTAATTCCCTAAGCGGGAGTAGCGTTCCCCCGATTGCCTTGACTCCACCCGCATGAGATGGAAGATTGCCCATTCTATTTAAAAGAAAGAATTCCAATTGTATGTGACAATCTATTGCCCCCCAGCCCAAATTTTGCCCCTCATGGGGTGTGATATCTCCCCCTTTGAGTTCCAAAGTTTATTAATGTTTTCAAACACTTTAAGTGAAATATATTAGTTGAGGGAATGGACTTTCATTAACAATAACTCTTTTATCGAATTGCTTTCCCTAAGGATACCCTTTGATTGCATCCCTGTGCCCGACCAAGCAATGATTAGAAGAAAGGGTACCTCATCTTGGAAAAATCAGAAGTAAACCAGTCGAGCAGACCATCATTTCTGTATTGAGTTTGAACCTCACTGGATGTCTCATAATTCAGACCTTGAGCTCAACTAAGCTGTGTTCAGCACGTGACGATTTGAACATAATATACAAGAGTGCCTCGCCTTGCAGCAGCGGACAGCAGACTAATTTCGAAGACCATTGCCATTGAAGTGGAGTCAATCCTCATCGGGGATCTAAGACATTAGACCTTCTGCATGACCAGGATATCCTTAGTAAATATATGATATCCTTAGTAAATATATGAGTAAAAGTGTTGGGCTTTGGAAAAATGTGTTTTATACTTTGTTGTAATTTTTCATTATGATTGGAATTTTGTGTTCATCTTTTAGTATGAGTTCAATTCATAACAGTTATTTGAACTCTCCGAGCAATTATTTTTTGTGTGAAAAAAATTTACAAAATCTTTATACAAGAACACATCATAACAATTAGATTTATTCAGTATCCAGGTTTTAAACATTTGCAGTAGCGTAATAAACATCTTAATTCTTCTTGGAACTACTTGCCTCAGCTGATTGCATTGCATATTCCGATAATCTATTCCATACTTCCACGACTCTAATCTTCTGATATTCAATCTAATTCTGCTTACTTCTACTAACCTCTATTGTATATACATTGCTTCTCAGTCCCTTGTACCCCCCCTTCCAGTAAAATATATTTAGGTCTACCAATTCTAAGCCACGCATAATCTTGAACAGTTCTGTAAAGTCTCCCTAGTCTCTCCTATTGTCTAATGATGGTGAACCTAGATCCTTCAACCGATTCCCCAAACTCATACTTCTGGTACTAACTTAGTTGCTTCTTTCTTGACTTTTTCTAATTAGTGAAATAATAAAGAATATGCATTTTGCAAATAGCCAAACAATGCAACGAAGAAAGAAACTGTCGGTAAATCTTAAAATCATTTACATAAACTGAGATGATCTTTCAGTTTAATTTTTGTAGCAATACCTCAAATACATCACAGATTTTTTCTCTTCATAGCAGGCAAAAAAGAAGCAAACCCAATTGGTATTATACAGAAAGATAACTCGTAGAACTTGTGAGTTCGTCTGACATAGGTAGTAAGATGAAGAATGATATAAACAACAAAAACAGCAAGTACTTAATCAAAGTAAGTTCCATTTGAAAAATTAACTTTACCCAACAACCCTCCAATGATAATTCCTTCAGTTTAATCGTCACAGATTCAGTGGAAACACAAACTATGGACTCCCTATTAATGGGCCATTTATTGCAGGTATGAAGTTCAAAATGTTTGAAAAGATGATTAACTATTGAGTAAATGTCAGGTGAATATGAAGAAAGCTGGAAGACTTAATTTCCCAATTCTCTACGCTTAGACACAATCAGTTGACAGGTGTGCAATATGGCACTGTCATGAATCAATTCATTCAATTCATGTGGGACCCATCTTTCAAACTTCCAAACCTTCCTTATTGCTCTGAGATGACATGATATGGTCCTTAAAGTCTCTAGAAAGGGCTCCAACTGTTGTTCCTGGGTTGTTATCCACTACAGTTGATAATTCTTCATCTTTAAGAGCAGTTGGGCCTCCCTCGCTGTTCATTATTGGTATCTACATTTCCAGGCATAAACCTACTGAACCAATGCTGAACAGTTCGCACTGAGGTAGTGTTCACTCCAGATGCTTTGTTGACGATATCAGCAGCTCCAACTTTGAATCATGCTTGAATTTAATCTAACTTCTCGGGTAAACACCATTTATGTTAATTGTACGAACGAATCACATCTCTACTTACATTGAATCTGAAAAAAAAAATGCAATTACGTAAGGAATGTTTCTTCTAATTTTTTGTTGCTAGTAGGTGCAAAGATATAATGTTGTGCAAATTCTTTTCCTGTGACAAAAGTATGTGCACACTCTTGCATAGGAAATTTCCGATAAAAACTCAGTACGTTATCTATAGAATTTGAAGTCTTTTGTGTGCACATTAATATCCTTTGTGAGCTGGTTGGAATAAAAAACGCGTGTGTGCATGCATACACGCACAGGAATTATATTCATGAGTGAATCTTATTTCATGTGTAACAGCCAAATAAAATTCCTGACCCTTCCCCCCCCCCAAAAAAAAATAGTCTGGTTTGTGCGGTAGTTATGTTAAGTTGCAAAAGGAGAGTGAAAAGTTAATATCTTCTCCTTTTTACGCTTTTTTGTTCTTCTCTCGCTAGGCTACCCATTTTTAAGGATGCCAACATATGCATCAAATTTATCAGGGGTAATATGAGTGATGGGTGGAATTGGAGAAAAACCTGGGGTGGCTGTCATTAGATTCCAGGCCCGTTTGATAGATTTGGGAGTGTCTTTCCAATCTCAGTGATTTCTTATACTGTGTAACACGTGTTTGGGGATTTTTCAGATGTTTTGAAAAGACATTTTCTGTTCTCTGCCCCGAGCACATTTAGGGATTGGAATGTTTCAGAGTTTAGGTGACATTAATATATAGTTTTCATTTTATTTCATAAAATGATTTTGATATTAATGAATTTCCATAGGAGAAAAAAACTCTATAGGTAAACATTTGAATTGAAAATCATAATACATTGTTCAATCACGTAATTTAATTTTATCCTAGACTCACTCACAACAGTCGTGGCCTTGTGCCAGACTGGACTATTTTTAGAAAATACAACCATTAGTATGTCTGGGGACATTTTCTTCTGACCAAGACACCACAGCGAAAATCTGCCATTACGAAAAGTACCCCATGAATCTTTTTCGTGATTGATCTAGAATATCAACTCATGTTATTGTCACTCATTGGAAGTCTATTAAGCAAATCAAATTGGTTTCACTAGTCAATCAAAACTCATATAAAACTCTGTCACAGAGATGGGACTAGATAAAAGGCACAAACCAGAAACTCCGAGACTGTTCCTTCCAGTTGTTTGGCTAAACGATGTCTTCAAAATTTGGAAATTAATCTGGAATTTCGTGGGAGGGCGGACAATTGTGAAATTTTGGGGCGGATCCAAACGTAATGACTTTCCCGATACTGTAGCTATCTGTTTGCACCACACAATATGTTTAAAAGTTCTCTGACTTTCTACACGATATCTCTAAAACTATTGAATGAATTTGAATGACATTCTGTGGAACGGTGGGAAAAAGGCTACAGATGAAGTAGTTACATTTTACAGTGGATCTATGAGCAATTATCACCCTTTTGTCCTTGCTATCGGTCCACACATGTGTCTCGTTTTTAAAACAAGATGACATTTGATTATAAATAGCTCAAAACAAATTGCTCTGTGGCATGTCGTTCTTTTGTAAACTTTACCCGGCTTGGAATTTCCTTTCCAACGATATGCAATATGGCATACTTGGTAAAATTCATTTTTCTGACTAGGCCACCTAAAATCTTTTCGCAACTGACCCGGAATGCCTACCCACGTCATTTTGATTCACTGAAGGTCCCTCTAGCATACCCCTTTGCTCGGGATCAGAGTATAGTATCCATGTTGAAAAGAGTTACGCACAATATATATATATATAGTATGTGTGTGTGTGTTTGTGTGTGTGTGTGTGTGTGTGTGTGTGTGTAATTGCTGGCTTATTTTTTGTCGCTATGGTGTCCGGTTTTGACGGATGTGATTCTACGTCCTGTCTGAGTCGGGTCTGGCAGGTATATCATCTTTTCCTTGGAGGAACATATTACCGTATTTCTGTTACATGAACCATTAATTCTAGCAAAACACACACCTACGCCAGTATGGTCATACATTTATGTACATTGCAATCATTCAAAGGAATTTTCCTATACATTACAAACGCTTATTACCTTCTTTCGGAAATGATATTTGACGGGGCATAATGCGTATATATTAAAATTTCTTGCGTAAGAACATCAAGGAGCCCATCTATCTCTCTATCTATCTCTCTATCTATCTCTCTATCTATCTATCTATTTATTCGAATGTGTGCTCATGTGATTGAAAATGTAATCAAACTCTTGGCCAAGTTTGAGTTGATTTTCCCCGCCTCCTAACAAGAAAGATCATCACCAAATCCAAGGGAGTGAACTCTTCACTGTTTCGTCTATGGCGATTCTATGACACGCGTGTCAGCATCGACACACTATAGGTTTTTAAGTGCCACGCAAAAGACTTTGAAAAAGATAACTTTTTCAAATTTCATTTTATCATCACAGTTTTATAACTCTTTTTTGAAATTTAAATACCTATATGAAATTTATATTTCATTGACCTCCAAGTGTTCTGAATATATTAGGGAAATAGACTGCTCAGTCATGAGCATTTATCTGAAACTAAAATAAATGTATGCAAGAAAGTGACAAGATTATTCAAGAATAGAAGAGCGAGCTATGTTAAAAAATCTCAATATCATACATACAACTAGAATATAACCGTTTATCATGTATGAATCAACACAGTGGATCCTCTAGCTATGTTTCTGTTATTTTCTTTTTTTAATGGTTCAAGTATCCAAATCCACTTCCAGCTCTTTCAATGTGTGATCAGACGTTGTGTTTCAAGTGTTTCTCTGACGTAATCTATGACGTAATCGTTACGTCATAATAGCAAGGTAAATTAACTAATGAAAATAAATTTGCGTATATGCTCATTCAGCAACCAACAAATTGAAAATACTACGTATAAACTCATTCTATGTTTAGACACACCATTTACAGAAATCATCTTCAGTTGGAATAGAAGAGATATTATTATTAGCATTATTAGATAGTTGTTAATCGGGTCGGGATTATTAAACAGATATATCAAAGTTTAATCACTCTAATGATGAAATGGTTTACGGGATCTGTCAATGCATAACATTATATCGGTAAAATATATCGTGGCAAGATATTTCGTCAGTCAGTTCTAAGATGTTTGTCTCTATCAAATTGCTTATTATAACTTTCAATTTAAAGCATTTTTATAAAAACCGTCAACTAAAACTACCAGTAAAGGTTTCTTCAGTTTTTGAGCTGGTTTGGCTAGCTGGCTTTGTATGTATTTATGTATCATGCGTGGTGACCACATCAATGGAGCTAGAGGGCTGAAAATTTAAACATTTGCTCCTTACGTTGAAAATGTTCCCTCCTCAAATATTTTTTCGTTAGGTGTTCAATTTGCAATGTAAGTTTATGCTGAATTGATCCCTAAGTTTGTCCGGCAGCATTCATACATGTTTTGAAAATTTAGATATTTTTAATGATCTCCGCCCAACAAAAGACGGGAGAAGTATCAAAATCATTGATCATCCCTTTTCCATTTTTTAATTGATTACCCCCCAAATAGCACGCAACTAAGAGACATTGATCACCCGATGGTTTCTATTGAGTGACCAACCAGACCTGATATTACTATTATGTTATCGTATTTTAATAAATTTATTTTGTGATTTTTCTGCTGTATTTTTCTGATTTGCTTGGATTTTTAAAAACTTGCATGCTGATTTTTTCAATTCACTTGCCATGTTTTTGCTCACCCCAGGTTCAGTAGGTCCTGGTGTAATTCACCACCCAGTCATAGCTAAGACTTTAAAAGTTGTTTCAAAAGTTCCATTGAAGAATAAATATAGTCAGAAAATAATTCTATTTCTTAAATGGCCACGGTTGTTCAATGGTATTCAATGCCTCTCCGCTTGGCACTCAGCACAAGCACCAGGATTGGGGAACCTCTCCCCAGCTAAATCACTCTTATATAACTTTATTATGGATTGGAATGTACGTTCAGTTATGCATTGATCTTAATGGTTTTTAACAGTTTCTTGATTTGCTCTGTTCATCTTCAATTTATACTGACGTTTATACTTAAAGAGAAGCCAAGGAATGAAGTTTTTTTTTTAAAACAAGACTGCATAGCCGTGCGCGTTCGCTAGGGAAGGTGAGGTCAAACAGGGTATTTGACACCCCCTATCAGGCCCTCTTGCCGAGAGTAAAGGGGTTAAAAAGTAGGATCTTTATAGTCAATAGAGGATGATGAGCAGTACAATTTTTTCAAGTAGCCACAACTTATGCATCCATATTAAAACTGGTATTATTCTTTGTTGGTTATAGGGTTGCCTCTAAGATATATTCCGAATATTTGTTTTACCTCCTCCTCCTTGGAAACTATATTTTTCTGTATCCCCTGGAAAAATATCTGCAGACATCAATATACGTTGGTATCGTAATATATCCAAGAATATCTAACGCTTTCGAGACTTCTGATATATATATATATATATATATATATATATATATATATATATATATATATATATATATATATATATATATATACATACATATATATATATATATATATGTATATATATATATATATATGTATATATATATGTATATACATATACATATATATATATATATATGTATATATATATATATGTGTATATACATATGTATATATATATATATATGTATATATATATATATATGTATATATATATATATATATATGTATATATATATATATATATATATATATATATATATATATATATATATATATATATAGTATATGTGGTACAAATCAAGCAAGCTCATTCTACTATCTATCTATCTATCCATCTATCTATCTATCTATCTATCTATCTATCTACATATATATATATATATATATATATATATATATATATATATATATATATATATATATATATATACATATATACACACAGTATATGTGGTACAAATCAGGCTAGCTCATTCTATATATATATATATATATATATATATATATATATATATATATATATATATCGCAGTTTCTACTGCCTGTTGCGATATACGTCTGGGGCAGATCCAGGATTTTGATCTCTTGTGGTGTTCCAAATGGAAAACCCCTTTTATTTTGATGGCTATTTTTTTAATCTTGATCTTAATTTACTGATTGCTTTTTAAGAATGGGTTTAACAGCGCCATTCAGACTTCTGCATACTTGGTAGCTCAAGTGGTAAAGCAGACAGGCGTAAATTTTGCTTTTTCCATAATGGTGTGGGTTCAAATCCCATCTGGGGCTTATTCTTCCTTTTCCAATCGACGCTGTTTTATCACGGTAGAAGAGTAAACAATCAGAAAAAAGCTGTCATAAAAAGCAAAAAGTGATCAATTAAATGACCATAAATGATACTTCATTCAATAAGAAAATGTATCAAAAATTGAAACTACCCGAATTAAAAACAAACAAAATGCCTTTGAGGTTGCTATTGTGACTTCTTTTTGAGAATTCGTCGATCAATCAGACGGACGTAAATTGTGATCCCTCTATAAAGGCGCAGGTCAAATGCCGCTTAAGGCTTTTTTTTTCTCAATCGATGCTGTTTGATCACAATGGAAGAGTAATCGGTCAGAGTAAAAGTTTCGATAAAAGGCAACTACTAAATTAAGATGACGGTTAAAATAAATCATAAAATAAAAATAGAAATAATGATTTATAATACTTCATCTGAAAATATTGAACATCTCATGAAATAAAAGAAAAGTTTTCTGTTACCATTAAAAAACAGAGCATGTTTTTTTTTTGGCATTTTTATACGCTATTAAAAATATCAGGCATTAAGACCCTAATAGGTTAGTCTTGGAAGGGTTAAAAGACTGTTTGGTATTTGATTTCAATATAATTGCGAAGTTACTGAGGCAAACGATCGTGCGTTCTCCGAAGAAGATCAATCCTTCAATAAGACAGACTCATGAGGCGTTAAGGGTGATCAATTGTAGAGGAATGTGAGTTCCATCTTGACTGGAAACTGAGACTTTAGTTATTAAGAAAATGCGCCTCGCACCAATTCCTCTTTTGCTTCATTTCGTCTCGCAATGTCGTTGGAATGACGGAATGGTGCCAAGACAATTGGCCCTTAGAGCAGTTTACTTTTGAAAAACGATTTCCCCTGCAGATAATTAACCTCGATGATATCCCTCCCCCGGGGAATTTTCATTTTGTATCTATCAATGCAAGACAGTGTAATTTCTCATTTACTTTATCCAATTGCAATAGGGGCAAACCTTCTCCTGGGTAATTGTCCTTGTGGGGGATCGTCATTGGGAAAGGCATAAATCCACTTCTCACCCACCCATCCTATTGGCAAATAGTAGGACAATATAAACCCTTTAGTCCTGTGGGGCAGTGTATTTAATAGAACGTTAGACTGACAGAAAAGGCCCACAATTTTGCAGTCGCTATAGCTAGTCCCAAGCCAGGATGAAAAAAGGGTGTGGTTGTGGGGCTAACGACTACCTGTCATGATTTCTTCACAGGGAGTCTACAGAAATGAAGAGAAACTTTCGTCTTGTTGTTGACGTTTAATGGCTTTAGAAAAGTATCGTTTTAATTAAATCGATTGTTTTTAAAATCGCTTTTCATTGTATTGTGACAGCATGGTTACATTAGTAGGTTTGATGTATGGCTTCCACATAACCCAAAAAACGACAAGTAGACCGCATTCCCGCTTGTTATTTGCTGCTTAAACGTAAAGAAAATGTTTTCCTTTAAAGAGGTCGTGATGGATGGTTAAAAAGTAGATATATAACAACAACGTGAAACGTGATAAATAAGAACCACAATTAACCGTCCCAAATGCCGGTCTTAATCCAAAGAAGGTGATGCTCTGTATGCTCTGTTCCGGGAAACCAAACGATAAATCGAAAAAAGGTATTGCTCTCAATTACACCGAAGGAAGCAATCGATGAATATCACCCGATATTTGTTAAGGGAAAGAGGGCATGATATTTCATCAGGATATCACTAGGCCGCTTGTTTATCTGGTGACCAGACATAAACAGCTAGAGCTTAGTTGGAAAGTTTTCACTCATCCACGGTACTCATGAGATATTGCTCTTGCAGTTCACCATTTATTCTTGTCTTTATAGCTTTTTATTAAAGAAGAAATTCAATTCCCTGAAAAACTGCAAAAGGCGCCTGGGGCAGTTCTTTACTGAGGAACATGAAATGTTGAGGGAGGATTGAATCGTAAGATTGCCTGTAATATGACCGAAGAGCAAAGCGGTAAATGTGTCGTTCAATAAAGTTAATGTAGAAGAAATGATTTAATTAACCAAACGGAGTTTTTTTGGTTATCTAATAGTTATGGGAGAGTAGTTCGCCCAAGTTCACATTCACCCATTCTCTTCTCCTTCAAACACTGTAAAGATTAACTATGGTAATAATAGCTTCCTGTCGAAAATGTCTACGCAGGTCAGGTAGTGATGGGAGAATGGTTTATTTGCCAAAGTGCTTACTCGCCCACTCTTTTTCCGTCATCGTGACATGTCGATGACGAGACTTATTGTCTATATATCTAGCGATAAGGCAGAGCATAGAGCGAAATAGATTAATTCGTTTCCAGTGAATATTAGCGCAAATTGAACATGATAGCGGGCTCTGCTGAGATTCGAACTTGGTTCGTCAATTTTGTTCTGGTAACTTCTGCACCATCCCATATTTCTGATGAGTCAGAATATAGCAATAGTAATATAGAACAGAGTTGTGCAGTTGATATTTGTGAACCCCCCATTTTAAATGTACATCTAAAGTCTGCAGTTGGGAAGTTATTGCAATTGTCCCTGTAATTAGCTCATGGGTCAGACCAGATATCGGTACCACCCGAGGTGGAAAAACTTCAATGGTGCCATTATTTCGTTACACTAAAAGTAAAATAATATTCAATATCCTTTCGAAATGAGCAGCAGTTTCATTCTTTTTTTTTTCTTTTGCAGGAAACCTGTTTTTGTACCTATCGGTCTTGGCGTTGTAATAGGGCTCTGTTGTAATTTTTTGAGATATCGTGTGGACAGACATTTTTGTTGTTCCAGAAGCCTGTAATAGAGTGTAGGTATGAAAATGATTTTATCTACCACTAAGCCGCCACTCCTCAGAGGCTAGCACATCAGAATAGATCCCACACACATGGAAGATTACAAAAATCATTATCAAACTTTATCACCTCAGGTGGTACCAATGAGTGATTTTGTTTCAGTTTTGCCCAGGGATTCCAAACCAGAATGCCTACAGTAAACTATTGACTCTAAAGAGTCGGGAATGCGTTTCAAAATATTTCTGGGATGACGTTGGAACTTGAAAGAACATTCATCTTTTGATATATTGTCGGGTTGATTCTCATTATGGAATAATTGTCGCTGTGGAGGGTGGGAACTTGACGCAGATGTCCCGATTGGTCATTCACTGAAACCTTTTTCCTCTTTTGAATATCCAGCATCCAAGTGAAGATGGACAAAAATATCTCAAGATAAGGATTGGAATTCTTAGATTTCATCTTCAGCTGTATGTTTTGTTTTTTGTTTTCATTCCTCAGTCCTTGTTTTTTTTATCAGTGTTTAGACGAAGAACTTTGCCATACGAGTATAAATCATGTTTTATCTAGGACTTCCTCTAATGCAGGATACGTCAATCAATCAACACTTGTGGCAGATACAATCGACTTTCCATTTACAGACATCGGGTCACTTAAACACTTGAAGAAAAGCAGTGGCACTTGCTGGATTTTTCCCGCTTTCTATTACATCCGATCCATACATGGATCCGTTACATCTAGTTTAATGATGTGACGTTGTTGCAAAATTTTGAAACATTTCTAGAAGCATTTTTTGGATGAAGTAAAGATCAACATTACTAAGGTTCCCTCGTAAAAATCAGTACCTTTATCAATATAACCGAGTGAAGATTAGTACCACCCGATGATATCAAGTTGAGACCACCAGAGTAAGAATTAAAGGTAACAATGAGTCGAAAACCCTTACGCTAAACCTCATCCCAAGAATATCATAACTGGAAGGGTATTTTCAACATAAGTTCCAAAATACGTGCGATCCATTTCGGGTATGTAAAGCAGCGAAAAATCTCTGATGAACATCTTGACGCACCTAGCAAAAATAATTATTCAAATTTCTTGCTTAACCTAACTTAACCAAGTAAAGATTAGTACCACCCAATTAAATGAAGTAGAGATTAGTACAACTAAGAGGGAAAGTGGTGTTTATCTACACTTGACCCTGATTTTTTCATACATATGCATTTACAGTATAATCATTCAGTCTACAAAGTATTTTCCCGCCAACTATTAGCTAAGTCACTTATTCCATCATAGAAAAAAAGATTTTAGTTTCATTTTGATGAATTCTTAGAGCGATTTATGTGCATCTAGGGAAAATATGAGAAGAATCCTGTAAGATTTATTATTTATTTCTAGTATGAGCAGACAAAGAAAATACATTATTTTTCTATTACTAATTACAGTCTATCTTATCAAATAATAATAGTGAAAATACTTCATCTCCAAATTAACATTATGAGATATTTACGAAGTCAAAATAATGATGAAATAATCATAGTGGAAATACTTCATCGATAAACTTTGAAAATAATGAACAAAATCTTTTGACAATTTTATATATTTCATGAAAACAAAATTCAGGTATCTGGATTCGCTTATGATTTTCATAAAGTTTTGAATATTAACATTTCTTTGATTCGAATGTCCTTATCGGGCTCCTCGTCTGGGGTTGTGGTTAACGAGCTACTTCAGCAGACCATTACAACTGTGTAATGAGTGTAATCCATACGGTGACTACTTCACAATTGTTGGCTTATACCAGACCAAGCTGAGTTTGGCAAATATTTGGGTGCCCCTCCGTCGTGGCAATGGTTATGTTGTAATGTTAACTTTCTTCCGAGAACATTTCTTGGGAATTCCCTAAACAGGAGTGGCAAACCTATGGCACGCTTTTCCACGCTGGCGCACGAAAACATTTTTGTACGCGGGAGATAAAGTTTTTTTGTTAGTGATTTTACTTTTTTTGAAAAGAATCTGCCACATTTAGTTCATCTGTTGCCCGTTTTATTACCGGGAGTCTAAACAGACTTCTTTAAGAATGCTTTTAAGGATTTTCTCCTCTTCGTAAAATATTTTGTAAAATACAAACAAAATAAAAATGATAAATGTTGCTCAAAAATTCCCATGGGTACGTGAAGGGATTTTCTTTAGAAGAAAATCGCCGTTGTGGGCACGTGCTTTCAAAAAGTTCTGACAGCACTGCCCCGTGGGGTCAAATGCAGCCGTGAAAATGAGTTGCTGTGGGCTGAAAATGCTAACGTTGGGGGAAACCAATGAGAATGGAAACAGTGAAGCAAAAAAACAAGACAAAGCCGAAACAACAACAACAACAACAACAACAGCAACAACAACAACAACAAAAATCAAACAGGTCGAGTAGAGAGAAATATCTCTTGTTTATTCTTCTTATTTGGTGACTGACGAGAGGGACCCGACGTTGTTTACAAACCCGGGGCGGATGTTTGGTGCGAACATAAATGCAAGATGCTTGAGAGACGACAGATACAAAAGTCGTAGATTGCAAACAATGCAGAAATGCGTATGAGCCGGCTGGAACCTGGGTGGGTGTGTTACCATCACCGTCTCCTGTTGCCGTATCTGCCGTGCCGCTCCTCGCGTGGGCTGAATCAACCGAAATATATAGACCCCCGAGTCTACCAATCCTGTCAGGGCCATCAAGTCCAATTTCACCAATCTCGTCCACTTGAGCCACTTAACGGCCACTTGAGAAATCAGGCTGGCCCACTTGAGACTCTATCGGCCACCCAAGAACCCTGGACTATTCGAAGTCTTATGCGTGTTGCCAGATGACCTAATTTCGCTGGTCTGTTGCATTATCTGATACCAAACACCTGTTGATTTATCCGAAGCCAACGGGCATTTCATTACATTAGTCTAAAAGACCATTACAACTCTAATGAGTTCGAACCTTCCTGGGTATCCTCTACTTGTTGTCTTGTGTCACCTTAACTTAAACGTCAGGGGATATCAAGGGGAGGCTTCCCGTGAGGTAATGCTTAATGAACTAATCTAGCAAACAGACGCTCCTGTGTTAGAAGTTCGATCCTCATTTGGTGCCTCCAAGATGTGGCCTTATACCAGACTCAAAGTCGAACTAAGAAACTTATTCATTTTCAATTCATGCGATTATTCAACACTTGTAGAATGCAAAAAGACTTGTGCGTTGCAATATCAAGCATCAAAAATGAGATGAATTATAAACTTGTCTCATATTAGTAACCGTCAACCAAAACTGTCAACATGAGTTTCTTCAGTTTTCAAGTTGGTTAGCTAGCTAGATATGTATGTATGTATCCGCACCAATTGAGTTTTTTTAAAAACTTTTTGAAAACTCTTCCCCTGAATAGATTCCTAGCGAGAGTTTAATTCGCAACTTATCCATTAGTTTGTGTCCTGCCTGCTTTTCGAAGATTCAGACTTTTTTCAGTGACCACTGCCCGACACAATGCGTGTGATGGGACTTTCTATTTTTTGATCACCCACTTTTCAATTTTTTAATTGATCATCCCAACATGACACGCAGCCAAAAGATGTTGGTCAAGTTGAGCAACTAACCAGACCTATTCATAATTGTAATTGATTCCAATAAAAATCGGTTTGTTTGTGGTAATCGTACGAATGCTGCCTCGGAGCAGTAGTATGGCGTTATTTGAGAAATTCTCTGAAAAAAATCTATCGTATTCATAGCAGGTTATAATGTTGTCTGAATTTGATGATCTTGGCAAAACTATTATTTCTGGAAGGAAAGCCAAGTTTGGAGCTCAGAACATTCGAAGTTTTAATGCATGACTTCATAAAACTTTGGTTATCGTCGAATAACTGACGTTTTAACTATGTTTCTTAGTCTGCAATGCTTTTTTTTCTTTTAAAGAAATCTATTTCTTTTGGTTTAGGTTTTAAAATGCTAGAATGCCTTGAATTAGACCAAGTCTCGAAGTCTGCTAAACACATCAGATAAAACGAGGCATTTGAAAAATGTGCAATTCTATCAACATATTTTGGTGAGTTCTGCTTTTGATACTTTTTTTCTTCCTTTTTTTTTCACTCAATTGAAATTATTTCAAATCAGCTATGATATTTTCCCCTTTGGTGTACTGTGGGTTGGCGGGAAGGAAGTTCAAAAACAGCAAGAACCAGGGTGGGTTAGTTCTGAGCGGGAACTTGGCAAGATTACCCTCTTAGAAAAAAACGATGTTTGAAAAGAAAAACAAAAATTATATATATATATATATATATATATATATATATATATATATATATATATATATATATATATATATATATATATATATATATTTGCAGACAGGAAAAACAAAAGTAGCTCTCGTCAAAAGTAGGAGTGAATGTCTATTTTGTTCTATTTTGTCGGGCAAGCAAAGTGGATAATTCGGAAGAAGGTTTTAGATTTCCAAGGGCTACTACCCTTATGTTCAGAAAAAGCAATTGGCTCGACACAACTATATATATATATATATATATATATATATATATATATATGTGTGTGTGTGTGTGTGTGTGTGTGTGTGCGTGTATGTGTGTGTATGTGTGTAAGAACGTATCTGCATAAGTGTATGCAAATTTACGTACATGGATAATAACACAATCAACAGTGTAATGGTATGGAACCATATATTAATGCCTGTATAGACTTAAACATAAGTAAATACAAATCATCATATGCATGTACCATAATTGCACACGGGTGTGCTTGAGCACACACGCACCTGCGCACGTACATACAAAACACTACACACATGCATACTTATAGTTATTTGCTAATCTTGGCTCAATCAGGTGTACATCCGAAAGATGTGGTGTCGGGATGAACTCATTTTTGGACGGTAGTATACTCATATTTTTGGCTAGAGCATGTTTCGATACTGTTGAATAATATCTGGTAAAATCCGTTTTGATGGTCTTCTTCCATCAATAATAATAAAATTCTGAACGTTCGGTTTGGAAGACAACTTTCTTTTTTTTCATAAAAAGTGGTTGGATGGCACTTATTTATGTTGGACACTGTGCGTATGAAGTAAGGATATCTGCTGCAATGAGACATTTAGCAGGTCATTGCGCATGAGTTCGATCCAAGATGTGGGGCATCATTATTGTAACCTATTCCATAACTCTACCGAGCTCAGCTAGTTAAAGGGCACCTTCCATTGTCTCAGAAGCCATTGCTGAGCGAGTTCAATCCTCACTGAGTGTTCCGCTGCTGCGTTCCTTTCGGATACTAAGGCGAGTAAATATCTACATGGGTACAGACATGATGAGATTCAATTTAAAGGGAGACTTTTTCTCTTAAGGTAGATGTTAATGTAAATTGTGATGTCACGAATAGTAGTTATCTGATAAAGACTCCTAAACTTCCATTTAGTCTAGGGATTATAGACACGATGACGTAGTCAATTCTAAAAGCATAAGATATAAGCTAACTATACATGAAGGAATATATGTGTGTGTGTGTGCATGTAATTGTGTGTGGGTGGGTGTGTGCACTGAGATAACTAGACTACTAACCATTGTACATATATATGAGTCAGCACACCATGCATTGCCGTGTCGAGTTTGAAGCTTTTTTTTTAATGCACGACAATTTCTTGATAATCGACCATTTTACATTATGTCAGACATATTAATCAGAACGCAAGACAGTGTAGTGTCGGATTTGATGTTCTTTGCATCAGTAGTTGCTGAGGAATCTAATAGAAATAGACAAAAACAGATTATAGCTCTTTTATTTAAAGTTATACATCTAAATTTTGATATAGAATATCTAAATTGGCTGTGGATCTAAATTTAGATGTAGGATATCTAAACTATCAGCACTAAAAGGAGTAGAAGAAATACTTCGAAGCCGTAGTTTTGTGCGGTTGAAAATTATTTTACACGACAATAATGACAGGTTACTCAACACATCACGAAGTCCGTCCCTTTCCAAAGACGTACCTTTCGATCAGGCTCTGTCCGAGTATGTAGAACTGCATTGTGAATGATTTATCGATAGGAAAAGGCTGACAGTATGACTTCGAAAACACATATCAATACATTGCACTCTGATAATAATAAAGACAGAGCATGAATTGAAAGCAGATTTAGAATTTTATTGGGAATGATTTTAGGACAAAAATATATTGCAAATTATCTTACCGTTTAAAGGATTGAAGGTAAGATTTATTATAACGATATGTCAACACTTCACATTGACAATCATAGAGAGTGATAGAGAAAATACTTTCGTAAGAAATAAGCATCTGTAAACATTCCCATATCGTGTGTGCATAGATCAGTGATTACCAAGCTTATTTGATTGTGGAACCCTTAAACGATTTTCAAAAATCGCGGAATCCATACCTATATTTCACGAAAAACCCTAATTTTAATAAGACATTAAATGAAACTAAGGTTATTTTAGAGAGATTATCTATTAATATGAATAAACATAATGAATGACACATCAAAATTACAAAATTTTCTCGCCACTTATTTTATTATTCTGAGAATGGTGAACATGATTTTTTTATAGAACCATTTTTTTTTACTCAATTTCATTGAAAGGCATCAATGAAGTTCATGAAAAACATCTTGCAGAAGTTCATGATTTTTTTCGGGGAATCCTGGGGTTCATCAGAACTCACTTTTGGAAAGATTGGCATAGATTGAGAGAATATGAACTCAAATCGCTGATCATTTAATACATTAATTATACTTTGTTATAAAAATATAGACATATCTTGCATGATCTTCAGAGAGTAACTAACAGACTACAAAAGGAACATTTAGTTTCCCTCACAGAGGAAATGATGATAACCAACTCTTGGTCTTGTTGCCAGAAAGTGAAGGCCGTTCAGAGAATTATGAATGAATGTTAAGTAAGATTACAATATATATATAGTTGTTGTTTCATCCACAGACAACTGTTTCGATGTATTACGTCTCTTCAGTGTGGCTATAGACTTTAACCCATCCAGCACCGCGAGGCAGAATTGAAACCCCCACATCGGACCCGGAGGCCGATATCCTACCACTGGACTACGGAACTGGTCAGGAAGGCTAAATTTAAGCGATATATTCATCTACGCAGAAACTCCTCATCCACCAGAGTGCTCTATTCCTAAGTGAGAGCATTGCATATATATATATATATATATATATATATATATATATATATATATATATATATATATATATATATATATATATATATATATATATATATATATATATATATATATTGCAAATGTATGAGAAAGAGGGAGAGTGTCTGTGTTTGTGTGTGCGTGCGTTTGGGTGAGAAAGAGAGGGAGAGAGAGATGTGTATGTGGTACACAGATTATTTTATACCCAGGGTGTATAGTTATTTACTGAGCTTGGCTCAGTTTTGTCACAAAGGCACAAAGTAAGGGACACCCAGTGAGAATCGAACTCACTAATCTGTAGTAATGTGAGACCAGCGTGTTAACCACCAACACAGTGAAGAGGTAAGAGAGTAAGAGAGTCGACCATATACCATCCCTGTGTCTGTCCCATTTCTTCTCTCTGTCCTGACATTCCAGACTTGTTGATATTAGTTACCCCGCTTCCCGCTGATCCATTCCACTATAAAGATTAGTTGATCATTACAACGCTGATATGAGACACGTTCAGATCAAACATTCAAATCTTTTATTTATGGAGTAAAGACAAGTTTCCATCAATAACACAGTGGATTCCGTTTAATAGAATCTTATCGGAACCAACGGATTTTGACCTAATCATCGATTGGTCTGAACAACAGTATTTTTTGAAAAAAAACATCCAAACTTCTTTGTTTTTTAAAATTGAGTCACGAGGTAAAATATTTCAAAGACAATGGTTTTTGAAAAAAAAAAAAAAATTCAGTAATTCAAATTTGAAAAAAAAGTCAATTTTGTAGCTTCTTGGCCCAAATAAAAGGCATATTGGTCATAATAAATGAAACAAATTAGCGATAATTACTTACATTTGAATTGTTTTTTTTTTACAAGAATGGTTCTATTGTGAGGCTGGTCCTAATAACCATTGACTCTATTAAGCGGAATCCACTGAATTCAACTTCCAATGAATAACTTTGAGATAAGGAGGGACGAATGTTGATCGATTAGGCTTACAAAATTCGGCAATCTTTATTTGCTTTCTTTATATGCTGTAATATACAAACAGGTCACGTAACTCTACAACTGAATAGGTCCTTTGATTAAGACAGCCCAAACCCTCTTTGGTCTCATTACGTTATTATATATCTATATATATTACAATTGAAGCCAGAAACAAAGAAGAAAGACCTGGAACCAGATAGCATCACCATTGACTTATTAAAAAAGCAGGTAAAGTCATCATTAGAAAACAGGTCATTCTACCCAACTTATGCCTCAAACAGAGTAAAATCCAAGAAGTTAGGAACTCTGCAATCATAATGTTATATAAGAAAGGGAAGCCGAAAGACCTAAACAACTGCAAGCCAATAGGCTTACTCAATTACATCAACAAACTTTTCATCAAAGTGATCACCAACCGAATCACCAAAACACTTGATGGAAACCAACCACAGGAACAGGCTGGCTTCAGAAGAAGTAACTCGACCATCAACCATTTGGTAGATCTACAAAAAGAGAAAGCAGCAGAATATAAAATGCTACTAATTGTTGCATCTGTTAACTTCAAAAAGGCCTTCGTCAAAATGGAAAACCCTGAGGTCATTAATTCTAGCACACAGCAAAAAGCATGGATCCTGTATATGGTCTTGCAACATATCTACCGACACAGCAGACCCTCTATAATTATATACATACAGACTCTGAACCTTTTTTAGCACAGGGAGGAGTAAGAAAAGGTTATACTAACCTACCCACTTTCTAAAGTATGCTTTGAGAAGCTCTTCCAAAACGTAGACTGAGAGAATAAGGGAATCAGAATAGACGTCAAATGCTGACGATATCATCTTGTTTGGGGGAAAATCTTAATGATCACCGAATAATGCTAAACGAACTGAGATAAGAAAGCAAAAAAGTTGGTGCTTGCTTGAATTTCAGTAAAACAAATGCCACGTATAACCGAACACGCTGAGGGCAAAGACACAGCGATCAAAATCGAAAACGCAGAGCCAAAGAGAGTACACTACATCTACCTGGGGTAACAAATCTCCATTAAACGCTCAAAATTAGACGAAAGAAAAAGTTTGCAAGCGTTCGACAGAACAATCTTATCCTTCAAGAACAAGAAAAACCCATTCGTCCTCAAAAGTAGGGTATACAACCAACCTATCTTCCTGATAGTCACCTATGGAGCTAAAATATTAAAGCTAACCAAAAGATTGGCCCTCAAATTGAAAAACCATGAAACGTACACAAGAGAGAATCATGCTCTGCATTTCATGGATGGTCCATAAAACAGCCCAGTATATCAGAGACAAACAGGGGTCAAAAATATCATAGAATCCATTAGAAAACTCAGATGGTGATGACTTGATCATGTACCAAAAATGTCTGACAACTGCTGGATATCACAACTTACAGCGTGCATTCCCAGAGATCATATGCGAAACTGTGGCTGACAAAATATATGACAGCATGATAAACTAGAGAAGTTTAGAAGGCACTGGCTCCGCGATACCCATAATAGAGAGTTCTGATGAATCTTGGGGAAGGTCTATGTCAAACGACGGTTGCTAAACGGCTGCTGCTGCTGGTGATGCTGATGGAACGTCAATGAGTGCAGGATAAAAGTTTCCCCCCAAAATCCCATTCCTGATATAAAGAATAATATACAGAAGAAACGGCTAAAACAAACCGTTATTCACATTTTAGGGATCCTGTTAGTTCCCATAAAAATGTTTCACGTTTAAAGCATCACCCCTTTTGCGGTTCTTAAAGCCTCAGATATAAAAACACAGAGTTTACCCTTTACTTATATCGATATGTGTATTTATTGACGTTGCAAAAATTTCATTTGTGTAAGTTCACAAAAAAAAAAAAAAGGTTCCATGTGTGTATATATCAGTTTGATAGCAATGGCCACTGACAGCCAAGTGAAGTAGAAAGGGGAAAATTGAAATTTATGGACTTGAATTTCCCTTACATTAACTTCAACGACGAGACCAAAAAGCTGGAATCTGCGACCCGAAACATAAATTTGGAGAACAGACGAGAGCTCGGGTTACGCTCCTCTTACATTCGGACTTAAGCAAACAATATTTTAAAGTCTCTTTACTTTCTGCCTAGCAAAGCAAGCCTTCTGAAGAAAGAGAAAAAATCTACTAGTACTTCGTTTCAGTCCAGACTAAGAATGGACGAAATGAACGGGTGTGTTAAAATGTGCAAAGTTGACGAAAATTTTCAACATAAAAAGCAATTTTGAAATACACTCAAGAGGGAACCAGTAATAAACAAAAGAAGATAACTTATTAGGTTAAATGAAATGATAATGAAATGTCGTTTTTTACGTCATAGAAAGTAATGCTATAAGTGGAAAGTTTTCTATTGTAATTGTAATTTTTGCAGATTCAATGTGAATAAAAAGATATAATTCATTGATCTCGTAGTTTTTTAAGTCCTTAACAGCGATGGCTGTTCTACCCCAAAACCCAAATAAATTTTCAAGTACGAATTCAAATTAGAGCATAATGCTGATCAAGTTGACGATAACTTCCACAGAGGATTGTTGCATATGTTTGCAAAAAAAGTTATTAACAATTTTTTTACTAGTTTTTCTTTATTCATATTTGAATTGTTTTTCATCGCATCACTCAGCCATTCTACAACCGTTAAGTAGTGTGAATGAAGAATAAAGAATGAGATGAGATTCGAATTTACATCCCTTATATGTGGGAAAGTGTCTTTCTATTACAGTGACGTCATAATTATAGGTCATAACTATATAAATGTATTGGATTTGAGGTCTCAAATATATCCTTTATCGTGTGAATTGATCAGATGTGAAATCGGTTGCAAGCTAGTGGCTTTTCTCCCATTTCCATCCGCTCGAAAATGTTTCGCCAATATAGGACTTGAAAATTCACAATGAGAACGGGGAAGTTGCATTATCTCGTTAATAATAAGTTATTTAATTCATACATATATATATATATATATATATATATATATACCAGGTGACCCGACCTCAAAGAAAAAAAAATCAAAACAAAACAATCCAAAACAAACAAACTCTTAGGATTTGGTGGACTATCGTTGCTAACTTGAATGGTTGCTGAATGAATTCGTAGTTATTCACTGGTAGATAACGATAAATGCCTGATTAAGCAATGGATTCATAGAGATCTCGACAAGGAACCATTCAAGTTATTACAACTATAGTCCATTAGATCCGTAGTGTTTTATGTATATATGAGAGAGAAAGAGAAAGAGAGACAGGTCGATAGACAAAGAGAGAGGGGAAAGAGGTGTAGAATTATACGTATGTATATGATGTATTGAATATCTAAAAATATCTCCCCCCCACACACACACACAC
Source organism: Thysanoteuthis rhombus (assembly GCA_963457665.1). Classification (NCBI taxonomy): domain Eukaryota; kingdom Metazoa; phylum Mollusca; class Cephalopoda; order Oegopsida; family Thysanoteuthidae; genus Thysanoteuthis; species Thysanoteuthis major. The sequence continues at coordinate 74,441,411 of OY735204.1, read as the reverse complement.
GCGCGCGCACACCCAAACATACAGATATTTATGGATTTCTAACCATTATCAAAATCTGGGACCTTAGATGTTTGGGACTATGTTGGACAGTAGCAGTCACTTTTTCAATTGTATACAACTACCACCCTATCCCGTACACCAACTTTTTAATTGTCCGATCAAAGTATCATTCATAGACATATGGAAAAATATTGACTGTGAAGTGAAGGTATCTCTACAACCATACTCTGAATACGTATTAATAGATATATAAATGTCAAACTAAGTAGAAAAAAGCCTTCAGATTCTTGAAGCTACACTCATAAAATTGAAAAACAATGAGTGAATCAAGCTTGGCTGCACTAGGGCCTCCCTGGCTTAATTTAAATCTTCAAAGGTTAACAAAACAGAATTCATTCCTCCATATGATATTATTCCAAAACTATGCGTTCTATTTAAACTCCTTTGTTAATAGCTCTCGCAATAAAGCAAGTCTAACTGAGTCGAAAGAGTGAATTCTTCATCAGTTTTGGCGTTGGCAAATCTTATTCGTGCCGTCATGACGTCACTGGTTTTTGGTGAGGTCATTATCGTTGTTTATATAAATAGAAATTAAGTCAAAATACGATAGTAAGAGTTTAACAATAGAATGCACTACAATCTTGCCAAATGGGATTTTGAATGTATTCAAAGAACAATACTGGACATAGGATTTGGGGACTTTTCCGTAGGTCCCCATCTGACCAAAAATGTTCATAACCAGTAAGGAACTTATGTGTTATGTTTATTTGGTCAGCCCCTCTCAAAAACACACATACATTGGGTCAGTTGTGCGAACCCAATAATTTAGGTCTTTTTCGGTGCGAAAAAGAGAATACAACCTTAGACTTTTGGGTGGGGAGCCTCCGAGACTTGAGATGTGCGTTTGACCCTTGTTGACCCTTGTTCATTCCGCTTTCACGCTGTTAAAAATCGTCAACCGAAGCTGTCACCAAAACAATCAAAATAGGTTTCTTCCAGCTTTCATCTGGTGGTAAGAACATTTAGACATTCAATCCTTTTTCATGTCATGAAAAACCTTTTGAAAATCACCCTCCCAAATCGGTCTTCAGTGGGCGGAGGGTGTCAATTTGCAATGCAGGTTTTTGCTAAATTGATCCTTTAGCTTGTATCCGGCAGCATTCACACTTGTTTTTGTTTTTTTAAATTCGGTATTTATTAGCGATCACTGCCTAGCAAAAGGCGAAAAAGTAACATCCATTGATCATCCCTTTACTGATTTTTCAAGTGATCATCCCCAACACGGTATTCTGCAAAAAAAAAAACGCTGGTCATGTGATGTTTCCTATTGAGTGACTAACCAGACCTGTTGTTTGTTTCAAATTTTGTAAATTCCTAAGCTGTATGAGTTTGGTAGAGTAAAGTTTTTTTTCAATAATCGGATCCTTTTTGCTCTCCCTGTACGAAGTGTGTGCGAAATCCTGTCTTCAATCGTAAAGGAGTGGCAAAGTCCCGACGGGTCGTTTTGCTGACTGTAACTCGGGCTCGACTGCACTTTAGCCAAGCCAAATTCCTCGGGAACAATGTATGTGGGTAGAATAAACTTCTTTTCGTTTATTATTTTGGTGCAATTAAAGATAGGCCAACGCAAACACAGACTTGGCAAATGTCGACAGCGATAGAATTGTGTCCAATCATAGCAATAAAGATAATGACATTCCTTGGAGACAGGCACAAGGAATGCTGAGAATGCCTTCAAGGAAACGAAGGAAAAAAAAGATTGGGAAAAAAAGAGAATTAAATAAAAAGAGAAAGAAAACTACTGATTATAATGTTTGGGATTTTGCTGATTTTGCTGATGTTAAATTAAACAATTTCTTATTAAATTAAACAGTTTCGTCTGATGCCCTCTTTGAGAGGAACCTGTTGAAACGTTCATTTTTATTGGTTTAGTAATATTTATTTGCTTTAATGTAAGATTTTTATGAATGTTTTTTTCCCATAAGAAGTTTATATATTGTGCCTGTTGATCCCTGAGTGATTTTTTTCGAAATTGTTTCTCGATTTTTTAAAGATTTCAAATGATTAGATTGTTTTGCTTTCACTTTTTTATCCTCGCCTTTTCCTCATTTTGTTTTGTCTAAAGTTTTTTTCCTTCATTAAGAACCGTCAACCAAAACTGTCAATAAAAATTTCTTTCAGTTTTAGAGTTGGTCTGGCTGGCTATGTATGTACGTATCACGCGTACAGGTTGCACCAATGGAGCTAGAGGGCTTAAAGTTTAAACATTTACACCTTATTGAGTTAACAAAGGAAAACCGTTTTCTTCTAGATTCCTCCCTTAAATTGATTCTTTGGTTTGTGTCGAATCTTTTTTGTTTTTTAGAAAATTGAAACTTATTTACTGATCATTACCCAACGAAAGGCGACTGAAGTAACTTATTCATTAAGCCCGCCTTTTGTAATTTGTTTCTAATTGATTACCCCCAACAGGGCGTATGGCCAAAAACATCGGTTGCGTGACGGTTACTATTCAGTGACTACCCAGACCTGTAGGGGGGGGGGTCCCAGTCTTGGTAATTTTTTGTTTGCACGTTCTTTTTTGCCTGTATTTACTTTTTTGTTCACAGACCGTTTCAAAATTTCTTTGTTTTTTCTTTAACCCGTTTAATGCGGCAGGAGCAGCTCGGTTACTGAGAAATCTTCGATTATACAGAGTGGTTCAAAATGGAACTAAAATGACTGATATCTCTCTCTCTCTCTCTCTCTCTCTCTCTATATATATATATATATATATATATATATATATATATATACGTGTGTATGTGTGTGTGTATGATTCGTACAAAGAGTATCTTCTTCAACAAATCATTGCAAATACCCTCGTAGACCGTTCGTCTAATAATCTGGCATCCACTCTATAAATATATAGATGACTTGTCTGTTGGCCAATATATCAGATTGGTGCCAAAATTTTCAGAGTATTTCTTAAGCTAAATCATTTATTCATCTGAATTCATTGCATCCTTGTTAAGTCATCAAAATATTTACCCTGGCTTTCTATGATCTTACGCTTCTAGTTGGTTATGTTGTTCGAGGGATTTTTCCCCCAACTTATTGTAACTGCTGACAAGACAAGAAGTGTCGCGTGGAGTGAAATAAGTGATACTTTGTTGATGACAGGTCAGGGGAATAGGTCACTTGGGGGAACAGTTCCTATTCCAGTTCCGTAAAATCCGCCGCATTTGTATCAGGAACGCGGACATAATAATGCGGGAAATGAACAGGTGAGGGGGGGGAATCCAAGTGAGTAAGAGAAAAGGGAGTGGGGGAAAATCAAAGAAAGGAAGAAAGAAGAACAAAAGAGAAGGCAAAGGGAGAAGAAGTGGAATAAACGAGGGGAAAGAGTTTCCAAAGAAAATGAAAGAGATGGATAAACGACATAAAGAAGAAATACCATGGACCGGTATTGGACACGGATATTTAAATCAAGTGATGTGGAATATTCATCTTTCATAACCTGGCTTCTTACCTGGTCTTAAGCACCACCCTCTTGGACAGTAAATACGTAACTATGATGTTCGTAGAAAAGTCTCAGTAACTTCTTACTTTTTCTCTCTCGATGCGTCATTCTAACGCGCCAATGGATCATCACAGCTTTGGACAGAAACAGTTTTCCATATTCCAGCATTTAATAACTACACTCTTTGAATCCTATCAAACAGGGAGAACATTCCTCCATTAGATTCCGTTTTGGTGGATATATCGTAGGCTGTCATAGTTCTAGCCACTGCTGGAAGGGGGACATTTATTCCCTTCTAGAAAAGGCCTTCTCATTTCGGGTGAGAGGGTGTGTAAGTTGGAACCTTGTAGTCAATAAAGGATAATGGTGCTTTACGATACTTAACCTAAACCTAATATACCCAAATAAAAAGACGGTGATATTCCTCGCTGGTAAAATATATTTCGAATATCCCTCCCCCCACCGAAATATATCCTTTTGCACTCCTGGAAAAATGGCTGCGGGCGCCCATGTTGGGGAGCCTTTTTTCCCCTAGCTGTTGAATTTTTTCTAATGCTTGTAAGTGGCCCTACCGATTGCTCAGATACTGGAGAAGTGAGTCTACTTCAAAGACAGTAAGATTTACGTGGAACAGAAACTTTTCTATCAGCTGAATAGTTAGTTATTTACAGGCTGTACTTATGGGTGGTACTCGAAGTAAAAAAAGCGAGGTTTCCAATGATGATGGGCAGGAAGACTCTCTCCATTTCGTGGAACACGATCTTGCTCAACTCATTTCTCTGATTTGTGTTTCTTTTTCTGCTTTATTAGCACGAGGTATATTCGGAAAATATCCAGTCATATAATATCAACAAAAAATTACCTGCCTTGGGCAATGGAACCTGAGAACCATTGGAAATTGTAGACTTGGGACCTCACGCAATTATCTAAGCGTCCCTTCCACTTTTCAAAACAATCATCAAAGTCCTCTTCCGAGATTGCCATCAGCTGTCTTATCATGTTCTCCTTAATCTCGTCAAAGGTCTGAAATATCCTCCCACTAAATGGCAGTTTTAGCATAAAGAAAATCCAAGGGTCGGAGGGAGCAGAATTTGGACTGTAGGGGGGTTGACAGGTATGGTTGATGCATTGTTTTGTTAAAGAACCCTGCACGTGATGTGAAGAATTTTCAGACGATTTCCAGATGTGATAGTCACTCAGTGCACAAGCTCACTCAATCGCTTCTCACTGCCGACCGAGGAACCCTACGGTAGAGTGTCTGTTCACACACGCATAGTAATGGTCCCGCCTATCGGTTGCCAAAGCTGCACAAGCGGTTCTCGAGATATTCTGAATGTCTGGATGCATTCAGTTCAGCCCTTGTATCAAGAAGAGCATATCTTGAGTTATGAGACGATGTAGAGAGAGGCTAAAAGAAAGAAAGAAAGATAAAAATAAAGCCAGCAAAAAAGAGAGAAAAGAGATGGAGTTAAGAATTGACGGAGATTGTTAAAGAGAGAGAGAGAGAGAGAGAGAGAGAGAGAGAGAGAGAGAGAGAGAGAGAGAGAGAGAGAGTTCCACTGGAAAAAAGAAAGGAGTAGAAAAGAAAGTGTGAAAGATGGAACATTGTAAAGAACAAGGGAAGAAAAAGGTGTCTAAAAGACTTGTGCTCCAAGCGGTGGAGCTTTGTTGCTTAATGAGGCCATTAGTTGGGTTATGATGTTATAATGACGCCACGGCCTATCAAAGACAGATGAAACAATGTAACATAAGCCGGGTATAAACTAAAAAGCACTCAGTGAGCGCACACCCCCGCCAACGGCTTACATGAATAACTGAACGAGAATGAAATATTTAAAACTTAGAATATATGTATATATAATCATTAAAATAGCCCTATATACAACCATATTGAGCACTCTACTTACATGATTTACAATAATATATATAAAAAAATAGAAATATGCGTATGATCGATGTATTGGTGCAGATCATGGGGTATATATGTTCTGTAAGTCATTTGTTGACAAAGCTCTGATATGAGCGAAACGTCGAAACAAAAGAACCATTTATTCTCAAATAGCCTTTCAATATGCACTTCACTCATATATATATATATATATATATATATATATATATATATATATATGCGAGCCCATGAACACACGAGAGAGAAAGAGAGAGAGAGAGAGAGAGAGAGAAATCGAAAGGGTGAGAAGAGGCTTTAAAGACGATATAATAACGAAAATGTATTTGTGCGAAGTGAAAACACGCTACCCCTGTTGGAGTTTGAACTCGGCTAGCCGAGTTCATTCTCCGTCCAATAACCATTAAGCCACCCTGCACCTCCTTGTTGCCTTTGAAATTCGCTATCATTCCTCAAACCAAAAGGGTTGACGGCATAAAACAGTCTCCTTCCTTTTTCTTCCATTCGAAATTAATTGGGAGAGACGAAATCGTTTTTCTCACTCTGCCCCCCTCTCTCTCTCTCTCTCTCTGTCTGTCTGTCTGCCTCTTTGCCCCAGTCTCTGCTCTCTCTCTCTCTCGTCTGTTTTGCGTTTGCTTTATTGCCTTCATTCGTTTGACATTTGCAACCATTATTCTTGCCGTTTCCATTGTTTGCTTCTGGCAAACCTGCTCTGTGCCAAATTATTTTCAGCTGTGATACCCCCAAGAATTTCGGCCAATTAAATTCAGACTCTCCATGGTACCAAAGCAGTACAAAAAAAATATTCCCCTGCTAAAATGAGGTGCAGTGTGGCCGGACGGGTAGAGGCACAGAGAATGGACTCGGCTGAACTGAGTTCATTCTCTGGCTGGAACAGTTCGTGTTTACTTCGTACTTAATCCATCTCCCCCTCCTCAGTTGTCGATAAAGTAAGAGCTTAGTGAGTGGCGTCACTTTGGGTACTTGTCGGGTCACCACTTACCCTGCAAAAAGGCCCACAATGTGGTATTTTCGTTCCCAGTCAGTGTAAGGGTACTACTCACAAAGTTTTTTCCGACAACTTGATTGACTATATGTGATGTATTGGACGGCCTATGTGACCCTTCCCTCTTCCTCCCAAAATGGTTAAAAAATGTAAATTTAACTAACCATCGATGCCCAGCCCCCCAACACCGATTTGGTCAAAGCGTAAGGATGATTTCAGGAAAAATTGGTTGATAAATGTGAGGAAGTCTTGTAAATGCTATTCCTTTTAAAGATACCTGCTGAAATACGTGTTAGGGTCTTATGATCCATCAAATACGGCCCACTCTGATAATGATTTAGTTGAGTTGTTTGGAAAAATAATGGCCGATTATGATCCTATCCTACATCATCGCTCTAGAATATTGAGCCAATATAAGTAGCTCGTAAATAATTAAATAGAATAATCATCAAAGTTAATAATTAAATACTAATGCTCTTTTCAGTTATATTCACCGTTCATTTTCAGAGTTATCTTTAGACGGTGTAGATCCTTCAACTCGAAGATGAAGAAAGAGAAGTTGTGTATAATCTTCTTGCGCGAGAATAAACTTGGTCTCAAAGAGTCTCAAACAACTTCCAATATGAACCAAAACTTGAGCTACAGAACTTTGTCTCGTCCACCACACTTCCTGGATCTGTTGTCTACAGTTTTAGTTTTTCAAGCAACTTTCAAAAATCAAAGATATCCAGTTGCAGGGTAGATTTAGAGAACGCGTTCAAGGAATGTCTGGCGTTTCGTAATGTAGACCTGGGCAAGGTTTTTGGTCTCGATAACAGAAGTGTAGAGATGCACACGGTTCCTATTTTGACTGATTAATACATTTGTACCGTACATTGTTCGATTAATTAACTTAGCATTTGAAATCGGCCATTATTTTCAACTTGATATTACAAAATGTCTTATTTGAATATATTTTCAAGCATTTTGCCGCCAAACCCCTTTATCAACAAATTGTGGTATTTTGTATCTGGTGAAATATCTCTGGTATTGTGTATTACGAGTTGATACAGCCTTGGAGGAACCTGTAGCCTTGTGTCGTACTAGGTTAAGCTTAGTAAATTGGTCGTCTCAGTGAGAAGGATTTGTTACTTTGCCAGTCTCATACTGCTGTAGGGGAATCGTTCCTCAATCAGTGCCTTACACTTAAAGCTTTGTGTCGGACTAAGCTAAACTAATCGGCATTACTATGAATATATTCTTATTTCACATTTTAGTAGTGTATCTTCCAGATTTTCTCCGATTTCCACGGTTATTGTTGCAGTCATGCACTTAACAACGTGGTGAAGTGCTGACTTGATTTCGGTCAACAGGTTAAAATTCATTTTTGATGCCCGGTCATGACTGGAAGGAAGGTCTGTTCCAGAGAGAAATGATCACCAATTGGATTGTTACGAATGAAATGCGTTTTTCAGACTCGATGTACATAGGAACATAATTCGTTATTATTGGAGTTTATTTCAAAGCCCTTAACAGCAGTGGTGTCAACTCAAGAATTTCAAATTAGGACAGAATGCTACTCAAGCTGCAGATAATGTCAACAAATCTTTAGGTGTGAACACTGAACTGTTCAGCATCGGTTCAATAGATTTAGTCCTGGTAATAAAGATGCCAACAATTGACCTTGAGAAAGGCACAAACCTGCTCAAGGATGAAGAATTACTGACAGTGGTGGGCAATGAACAACGCACAACGGTTTGGGCACTTTCTGTAGATTTTTAAAACGTCAAAAAAAACATATTATGCCATCTTAATATATGAAAGACAAGAAAAAATGGGTATCTTGTAGCATAATGATTGTGCAAGACCATGCAACTCTCAGAGGGCAGTGATTAGTTTTGATTCGGGATAGGAAGTTTTGCAATATCCTCTATCTATCATTTCTCAAAGTATTTTGAACTTCATACCCACAATGAAAGGATAAAAACCCAGGAGGCCATGATTCGTGTTTGTACTAAATTTATGACCGTGCAATGTAATTTTTAATAGAGATTTCCTATTATCATTAGAGAATCGTTGGAAAAGGATTATTGCTTCTAATGGGTCTCATTTTGAATAATTTTATCTTTTAGTTCTTTATATCATCCTTCTTTTTACTATTCCAAACCGAAATTTCATACGTAACAACCGAATACCAAAATATTCCGGCCGAAGATGAAGAAGATATGAAGTTGGGCTATAACACAATTTGACAAAAAAGACTCTTTGTTCATTTTCAACGATTCAGCAGTTTGAAAGTATATTGAATTGGTGAAGATAAGGACTGATATATGTAACACATGGTGTCTTAATTAAATGACACTGTCCGAATATTGAGAGCTACGGATGCCCGCAATTTTAGAGCGATAGTGAAGGAACGGATGGAGAAATTTTCAAGTAGTTCCTTTTTTGACACTTGTCACAGAATGATGAAGGTAAAGGGTTGGTTTGTGCCTTTCGCTCCAAACACAGCATTAATTTTCTCTCATAATCAACGCTTTATATTTGCGTTCATTGTCTTTTTATATGTTTACTCCTTCGTTTTTATTTTCTTCTTTTTTTTTTGTCTTTGCAACAATCTGTTCTCAATATTGTAGTGGTTGTTTGGGCGGGCACAACGAAATAGTTTGCAAGTCGGTGCTGCAGACCGATCCACTAGCATTCTGAGTTCAATCCTCACTTGGGGCCCAAACTACTGTGGACTTTGTGGCAGATAAGTAAATGTTTTTACACGAACATCTAGTGAGCCCCCCCCCGCTCCTATTTATTGTCAGGTTACATACATACACTGGGTGACCAGAGAAGTTTGGTTTGGTTATTAAGTAAAAATAAAAGACTTTTTATCTTTAATATTAACTTCATCGAACAACATATCATTAATTGGTTCCCCATCTTGTGGACAACTTCATAATTGCATGCTTCTAAAAGTTTGCATTTTTCTGGGCTCAAAATTGTTCTACGATTACAATTTTCCGGATGATCGAATTTTTCCTTCAATTAGGAGAATTCTCTTAAGACCGGAATATATGGCAATCAGAAGGTTCAATATCTGTTTATTGAGAGAAAACTTGACGACCAAAAAGTCGTTATTTTTGTCTTGTCACCAAAGAAACATACCATCTAGCGATATCCTTGAAGAATATTACGTCATTTCTAATATTGGAAGCTTTTCGTCCATTGCTGACTTCAGTTCGTCTATTTAGGAGCAGTACTTGTTTGAATCGATCGTTTGATTTTTGGAAAGGAGCTGACAGGAGAACTAATTCTTAATCCTACCCCATTAACAATATCAGCTTTTGTTGAGTAAAGACTGACCTTAATTATGGTCGGTAATGGTGCATGTCGTTTGTGAAATCTAGCGTTCTATGTTGTAATGTATCTGCTCTTTATCGCTCTTCACTTCTAGTATCAAAATTGGAACATTTAAATCTGACTTGGACAGTTTTTTGTTCAAATGATATGAAAGTCATACACCAAAGCGACTAACATAACAAGCTGGTGGAAATAATTTTCAATTATTGATTTACATATTTTCAGTATGTTGAATATCTCTCACGTTTTATAATGCCTATCATATTCAAGTAGTGTTTTGATTTTATCATGCGTGCGTGTGATTATACCTTTTTCGAGGTTTACTATGGAGATAGCAGCTTTTTTGCTGCTACAGCTCGAGTGTGCAAGATATGGAGGAGTTCTTTTTCCATGTTTCCTCTCACCCACTCTCTCCGCTATCAGTCATCGTGAACGCTAGTGATGAGACATTTGGTCATGATATCTGGCCATGGGACAGAGTGCTAGGAGAAGAGGGTCCATGCCTTTCCTGACGGTTCTTGTGAAAACAACTTTTACCAGAATTCGAACTCGCTCCGACTGTTGCGTTTTCCATGCTGCAAACCTCTATCCGACCAGCACCTCCAATCTATTCATCTATCCATCTATCTATCTACTTTTCTGCGTACACCCATAAATGCTGCCCCCTGTATACATACCAGTAAACGCGCGCACACACACACACACTTGCACTTAAGGTGAGTAAGTGAACAAACATTTTTAAACGGTTGTGCATGCGAACACAAGTATTTTTACTCACACACAATCACTTGCACACGCATACACACACGCATGAGTACTCACAAATGCTTACATTCATACATACATATATACATACAATTATAACCCTATTTTTCTTGGCTATACGAGACGGTCCATTTCAGAACCATTCAGCTTGCACTGATTCTTCATCAACCACCATTATTCCTATCAGTGGTCAAAAACCTCTTCTGTTCGCAGCTGTGTAAACGTTCCGAACTCGACAGATTAGGCTGAAGAAAAGTTAACTCTAAAATAATCGGGTTTGGTTCAAAAGTGTGTAAAAAGGATCACGGCACTTTGTCGTTTCACCCATCACCAATCAGCCGACGCCTCCCCAACACAACCCCAGAGTCGAGACACCTTCCATCTCCTTTGAGTCCCTCAAACGAAAATCTAATGAAACGTTTTCTTATTCTTTCCCAATTGTTTTTCTTTTTCTTTTGTGAGTTTTCTGTTGTTTGTGGTTGGTGCCGGAGAAGTGGGCTTTTTGGATTGCAAATGGCGGTTTCAGACGACGGAAGGAATAGAAAGAATCTAATATGATAAGCAGGAATAAGGATTGGGTTGTGATTTAACTCGATAAGACGAGGCCTGGATAAATATTATTCTGCTGGTTCTAAGCCGAACACCATTTTAGCATTCTTTCACCGGATCTCTTGTTTCAGAACCAAATCTTCAAGTAAAATTCTCTTTTGCTTTCCTCTTTATTCTTCTTCTCATTTCCTTCTTCCTTCCTTTCCTTCGTCTGTCCTTCATTTTGTCCATCCATCCACCCTTCTCTCCTTCCTGACTTCTTTCATTCCACACCCCCCTGCCACCCTGGCCTACCTTTGTCCCTTCTTTTCTCCATCCCTTCCTTCCTTCCTTCCCTCATTTCGCCCGTCATTCTTTCCTCCATTCCACCCTCCCTTTTTCCTTCCATCGTTCACTCCGTCCTTCATTCCATCATTCCGTCCGTCCACCCTTCTTTCATTCATTCCGTCTGTTCGTCCTTGCTTATTGAATTATCTGCATAATTCGCTGTTATCATTTTCATCTTCAGTTCCTTCTCCCGAATAAACCCAATTTTTCTTTCCATTCACCATTTTTTTTTTCGTTCCTCCTTTCTTTCTTCCTCTCTTTCTTTCTTCCTCTCTTTCTTTCTCTCTTTCTTCCTCTCTTTCTTTCTTTCTTTCTTTCTTTCTTTCTTTCTTTCTTTCTATTCTCATCATCCTTCATCCATCAATCCATTTTCCATTTTTCTAACCCCCCCTTCCCCTCACCTTCAATCATTTATCCTCTCCCCATTACCCCTCAACCCTTTTTTGCAAACAGAATCACAATCTCGGTTGATTGCTTCTTTCTTGCTCAGCCCCATCTACCTATTGACTCCACCCCTCGTTTGGAAGCAAATGACACCCCCCACCAAAATAACGTCCTGATAACAAATCTTCTTACTTGAAAAGAATTCCTTTTATCAATTCTTGCCTCTTATTTTTTTTATTGAATTTAGATAAGATTGCTTTTGTTTTATTATTATTATTATTATTATTTGGAATCTCACACCAGTTGCCTGGTGGTAACCGCTGGAGTTTGAGTGACAGCAAGTCTCCTCAAGTCTCCAGCCCTCCTCTCCTACTACTCATAGGTCGCAGTAATTCTACGATTTACAGTTTCACACCGGTTGCCCAGTGGTTATCGCTGTTTATCATTATTATTATTATTATTATTATTATTATTATTATTATTATTAGCATAATACCCGTCAAAAATTATCCACGTATGGATCGGTAATTCTGCAAAGAATCAAAGTGTTTGTGCAATCTGCCCAGAATCAGCATCTGGGATCAGAGTGTAGTATCCCATTTTATTACCATTGAAAAGTGGTACACACTCGTGCACACAAGACATATTTGTATACACACACACACACACACATATATATTTATTTATTTATATATATATATATGTATGTGTGTATGTACGTATGTATGTATTATGTTTGAACAAAACTTCAGTCTTCCTTATTGACACTGTCGTTGTTCATTCCCGCCATTCTAACCTTGGAGAGAAAAGCGTTGCTCTAGAGATATGCACCAATCGCCCGCTTTGTATGATATTGGATTCTTAACCTAAAATACCAAATCAGGAATTAACTTACATTCACGAACTCTCCAAGAGAAGCCCTTCAAATTCTGTAAGTACTTATCCATGATCAGTCCATTCGCTGACGGTTATCCTAAGTGTAGTACAACAATAGGCCCAGCTGAAGGCTGCCACTGATACTATAAGTGTGACGGACAAGATGAGAAGCGAGAGATTAGAAAATTAAGTTGGGTAGTTTAATTGGAGGATAAGAAGAGTGAGGGGAAACGAAGAGTGAGTTACTTGAATAAGATTAGAGGAGAGAGTGCATGGAAAGAAAAGTTCTTCAATAAGAAGGTAAGGGAGAGGGGGGAAAGATAAGTAGTTTAATAAGGGGCTGGGAAGGGGATGGGCTGATAGATGCTACTGATACTATAAGTGTGATAGACACAGCTCTCATTAAATATATGATGAGCTAAGCCACCAAGTGCTTACTCTATCTTGAATGCGAAGAGCTTTTCGTGATAATTCTGTTTGCTAGATATTTCTAAACATTTTTAAGGGCTATTGTTTTCATCGGTAGCGATAAAATGTAGATTCTGAAGAGAAAAGCAAGTGCATTACTGAGTCGAACTCTGGGAACAAGTGTTTGTTCTGGAAAGGCGCTAAGTCTATATCGACGCACAAGATGCCAACGGGGCATAGGAGTGAGAATTTAACGAAACAGACAGAAATGCATTTAATGAGGTGTTTTCATACGGCACAGGCAACCCCTAAGGTTTCCTGACCAATTGTGATCAGTCACAAGGGGATATCCAACCTGACATATCTCTCTGAAAACAATGTTTTTCCATTTTCACCCCCAGTCCGCTCACCCTCTACCTCTTACAGCTTTGGCACGCATTCTTACCGTGGCACTGTCCAAGACGAGTCCCGCCCCCCGCGGCTGCATGTGGTTAAGATGATCGTTGAGCTAGAGCAACAAACGGGGGTTCCATTCGGGTTCAAATCACAGAGGCCAAACACACATTCGGTGCTGAAGAATTGTTTGCCATTAGCAGCAGGAAGTGATAGCCACTTCGGTTAAGACGAGGAACTCCTTAATGAAGCCAGTAAAACATCTGCAGGGTGGGGGTGGACAGCGGAATAATAAAACAGAGAACGATTTGTCTAAGTGGACGAGGGTGGAGTAGGAGTGGGGAGCGGGGGAGTAGCAGGGAAACGGACGACGGTAGAAAGAGAGGGTGATGAAATGATTGGCGGGGATGAGAGAGAAAGAGAGAGAGAGTGAGAGAGAGAGAGACAGGGGGGAGGAGAACTTGTTGAAGAAAGACGTTAAGGGGAGAGGAACCAAAGAGTTGGGAAATGTGGAATGATAAGGATTAAAAAAAAAAGGTTGCTATTTCTTGAAATCCCATGAATCAAGCACTTAATGTAGTTATTTGCTAAGCTTGGTTTGGGTTTGGGAACAAGACGACAACCATGGTGCACCCGGTGATGATCAACCTCGATACACAGCAGTTATTATACGCACGATCGGCTCGCTAACCATTACATCACGACGAGACACCCATCCTACACTTCAGATATCAGTTGGGGTAGCTGACAATAATATCAGCCATCCCTGTTCGAGTTTCCAATGTCACGTACTTTTCTTGCCTCGGTTTGCGATGAGTGCAAATAGACAGAGACGACAAAACACTGCACCATTCCCTCTCATGGCACCGGGTATTCCAGAACGATCACTCACCCAACTACTGACTACGCTCGACATCGCTTAACTTCTGTGATTTGGTTGCAGGCCACTTAATAGAGGTTTAGTGAGGGGGCGCAATATTTTCCCAGGGTCGCAGACAGACCATCGTCAATTGGAAGATATGTGAGACACAACCTTTATCACAATCATTTCTCTCCACATAGCCTTGTGCCAAACGGAACCTCGCTCAGCAAATATCAAGAATAGAGGAGGGAAAGAAACAGGCTTAGAAGTCTGCTTGATGACAGAGGAAGTTGCGTATTTCTCACCGGTGCCCTGCATGCCCTCTTTGTCTACAAATTAGAGGTCTGCATCCCCAATAGACTCTAAAATAGGCGCCTCATCACAGTTTAGTGGTTAGCGAGCTCGTATTGTAGACAATTAATACTGTATCCTCATTGGGCACCTCACTACAGTATCTTTATTTCATACTTAGCTAAGGCCAGTTACCATTTTAGGTGACACATCATAGTGTATTCGTTAACGTTCTTGTCTAGCTGGCCAATGCTATTTTCCCTGAGTAGATCCTCACTGGGCTGACTACCATGGCCTTGTACCCTACTATGCTCGGTAAATACCGAAGACATAGCTTCAACTCCGTGTGTTTATTTCTGATTTTGACTTTAAATATCATTCAGTGTCACATCGTTTAAGATTTTATTTTTTCGACAGTTTTTCAAATTTTTGTCCCCTCCCCCCTTACATTTTTTTCATTTTCTCTGTTTAGAACCGTCGTTGCATCGTTTCGTTTACATTTGTATAAGACACTCCACCCCCCACCTGCGACACCTACTCTCCTCTGTCATCTTTTCATGCCTGTCCCATCACTCTCACGCTCACTCTCTGTCCGCCCTTTCACATACCATTACCACCATTTCCCCTTCTCTCTCGTTCTCTCTCTTTCTCTCCCCTCCCTTTCTCCTCTCCATACTCGCCTTGTCACTTTCACGCGCACTATCTGCCACCCCTACACACTTTTCACTTCACTCTCTTTATCTCCCTCTAATTCTCTAAGCATCTCACTTGGGCTCACCCTCTCCTATCCATACCATTCTCGCCACTCTCACGCTTATTCCCAGCACCTCCCCCCCCATGCACATACCACCATTAATTTCTTCTTTCCTTTCTCTCTCTCCCTCTCATTCTCTCATTATTCCCACTTGGGCCCACTCTTTCTCTCTTCTCCATACCATTCCCGTCACTTTCTTACTAACTCCCCATTCCTCACATAACCCCGTCTTTCTCTCTTTCCTTTCTCTCTCCGTCATTCTCCCAGCACCCCATTCCGGTCCGCCATTTCTCCTCTCCCCCTACCACCCCCCAGACTTTATTATTTCTGTAAACACTGGCCTGAGAGATCCTTAATTCTCTTGCCTCGCCCAGCATCCGACACCTACCTGGCTATTTACCAGAATCAAAATTACTTCCTTTTCCCTTGTCTCTTCCTGCCACCCCACGGGGATGCTGGTCACACCCAACGCCAGCAAAAAAAAGAGGTTCCCCTAATTGATCGTTACCCTCTCTGCCACCCCAGATGGTTTGAATTTCATCCATTTTCTACCAACTCAAATCCAACCACCAAATATAAAGTCAGTTTTTTTTTGCTTTGCACAGCCTAAAGAGTTTCTTTTCCTTCACCACGTGTATGTGTATATATATATATATATATATATATATATATATGTATATATATACACGCATGTATACATCTATACTTAAGCGTGTATGTGTTTGCATGTCTATGGGTGTATGTGTATGTATAGATATGTATATGCGTGTGTGCATGTGTATATATATACGTTTATAAGGTATGCATATGCGTACGTGTGTATGTATACGTGCCAGCGTATTTGTATGTATGAATGAGCAGGTTTGCATGTATGAGTGTGTATATGAATGTATGTATATATCTATGAGTATAAGTAAGTATGATATGTGCGTGTGTATGTGTATTTGTATGACTGCGTCTGAGTATACATATTTGTATGTGCGTTTATGTGCAAGAGCGTGTGTGTAGATATGTATGTACGTGTATGTTTGATTGCACACTTGTAATGATGCATGTGGTGTGAGGTTATATGGGTGCATATTTGAATTTGTGTATGTGTATGCATGTGTATACGTATTTATGTCTATTGAGTATGTATGTTGATGTTCATGTGTAAGCGTGAGTATGTGTGTGTATGTATGTCCGTACGTGTGTTTATATGTATGGATGACCATGAGTAGGTATGTGCGTATGTGCATAAGTGTATGTGTACATGAATTTGTATGCAGAAGTGTGAACATATGTGTATCTGTGTATGTGTATGTGTGTGTGTTTAAGAGAGAGGGTTGGGTTAAGGAAGAGAGGAAAGAACGTGATTTCAAAATCACCATAACTTATCATTCATATTATACTAGAATATACAATGGAAAAATGACGGTGTTATTTATGTGTGTATCGGTACTAAGGAGCTTAAGGCCATTTTATTGGGTAATTTATTTTCAATAAAAGTATGCTAATTATGATTTTTTTTACTTTCTATTCAACTCAAGCTGTTTTAATGTGTGATCAGATTTAAAGTCTCAAGAGTTTCTCTGACGCAATCTGTGGCGTAATTGTTATGTCATAATAAGAACGTAAATCAACCAATGAGAGGCGTCAGCGTCAAACAAACAGAAAAGAAATCTGCATCTATGCTCATTATATATATATATGGCTATGTTATGTACAGGGCAGCCTCGTCTCGTAACCCGATTCACAAGTGTTGAGAGTTCGATCCTCTGTATTTTACTGAGAGAGTTCTTTCTACGTGCTCTAACATAAAAATGCATTGTAAATGGTTTTGCAATAGAACGCATTGAAAATCAGGAAGAAAGGGATTGTCAGTGGTCAGGAATTAATG
>OY735204.1:74306679-74419179 GCA_963457665.1 Thysanoteuthis rhombus | reverse complement strand
GAGGAAGCTTGCTTAGAAAATCTATATTCAAATCCTGGCTTTTATCTTGACTCGAGAACGGCTGACACCGACGTGAAACATTCAACTATTTTAACCATGGGGCGACCTGCAAACATTTATGTATACAGATATCTCCCATATTTCCAATGTTCACTTTATTCTATTTTTTTCCTTTTTACGGAGAAAAGTAAAAATTGAAAATAGAGTTCAGATTTTGCTTTGCAGGAATTCGTTATAGAGGTAACACAAACCTGCTTCCTGTATCTGTTACACTCCTGTATCTCTCACCAATCTAACACCTGCCAACTCAACCTAACATACCATCATCACCGTTTTCAAGGTCTGGAAAACTTTTACCTGTGTAAATTAATGGGAATCGCTCCTTTGCTTCCTGCCATTTTGGTTCACTGACGGTTTTTATGTCGACTTTCGGATTTTGAGGGAAACCTGTATTTCAAAAAATGCTGAAGACACGTGCTCCTATTTACATAATACTGCTTGTCAATATTTTGTCAATTGGGAACGACACAATGTCAGATGGTGGTGGTGAATGAAGATTCTATTGCACCAGTAGGGAAAGCTCGCCTCCGTACAAAATTAATATTCAAAATCCTGGTGACGTGGGGAACAACATAACCGAACATGTGGGTCAAGAACTTCCACCAAAAATCTCTTTATTCCTCGCAATATTTTTGCGAACACGTAAAGAGTTTTTGACTTCATCACGGGGCGAACCCTGATCTCACTGGTTTAGCTTACACAGAGCAATGCCTAGGGCATCTCATCCACGTCAGTATGGTCAGAAATGATCTTAAAATAGATTTGATTGATCAGAAAGATCTCATTGTTGACTGTTGCAAAAAACTAACATTTTGTCACACAATGTAACGAACACTGTAAAAGAACATTTTACCCAATGAGATTCCGCCTAGATTTGAAATGTCGAAGGCTGTTCTGGACCTAGCCACGATTTTCTTGGATTTTGGATTCTTGGAATAACACCAGTTTCCATCTATAGGGACTATAATGTTCAAAAATTACTTTTTCTCTGTTAAACAAGGGAGGAACATATGTTTCAACGCTGACCATGTTCCTTCAAGTGAAATCACGCGGAGCCCATTTCCTTTTTTTTTCAGAAATTTTCACAAGGTTTGAATATGACGTTCAACAGTTTAGTCATCGTATATACAATACATAAGTAACAAAACTTCAAAGACATTTTTGAGAAAGTTGTGCCAAAAAGGTTTTAGGGAACTATTTGATCATCATAATAAAAGTACTTGTGGTATAGACTCCCGTTCATCTTCATGAAATAGGGATTAGGTTACAAGTATTCAATTCTACCCCAATGACTTTCAGTATAGTTGATTTCACGCACAATTTCAATAAAGTAATGTCTTTGTTATTAAACATTTTATTGAAAATTAATGTGTCGGTGAATAAATCACTGTCAGTTGGTTTTCTGCTGTACTAAATTAAGCTCCGTATAAATCAAGGAAATCTCTGATGGACCCTAATTCTGTGAAAATGCATTATTAATTTTGAATTATGAAGATTGAATTCCCTTTGTCGTTTTACAAATGATCAGAATATTTGAAGCAAAAACTAATGGCAATAGGAATCGCCACAATATATATATATATATATATATATATATATATATATATATATATATATATATATATATATATATATATATATATATATATATATATATATATATATATATATAGATTGTAAAGTGTTCTGTGACTGTTTCAAAATATGGTTGGACGCAGGAGGGATGGACACAAGGGAAGTAACTGAGGACCTTCGTTGTTATTGCTATCATTAATTTGCAGAGTTTGACATGTGTTTGCAGCCTGTGGTAAAAGCAGCATGAAATTGAAGAGAAGTATTCATTCCTTTGCAAAGCATTCTTGAAATAACATTTCGAGATGAGAAGATTAAAGGCAAAGATAGAAGAAGGAGATATAGAGGCAAGCAGGCAAATAGGTATATATATATATATATATATATATATATATATATATATATATATATATATATATATATGAACAGGAATAGACCCCCATAGCTAGCAATCTTCCAGGGGAAGGAAACGGCTGTCAAACCAACGACTTAGGGACCTTGCTGTTATTTGGTGGACCATAACATGCAAACCCTTGGTTAGGAGGATGGGGTCGGCCGTGCGTACGTTGCGCTACACTTTGGACCTCCATCGCATAGGCCTTCCGTGTATTCATGTATAAATCTCTCTCTCTCTCTCTATATATATATATATATATATATCTATATATATATATATATATATATATATATATATATATATATATATATATATATACATATTTATATATATGTGTATATATATAATTTAAGTCAGGTAACTCATCCACTGTAAGCTTATGCAATGCTCTTCTATAGGAATTGAGCACTCTGGTGGATGGGGGATTCCTGTGTAATTTAAATATAACACTCAAATTCAGCCTTAGTGCCTGTCCAGTTCCGTAGTCCAGAGGTAGGATATCGGGCTGCGGGTCTGAAGTGAAAGTTTCAATTCTGCCTCGAGGTGTTGAATGGGATAATGGAATGTCTATAGCCATACAGAAGAGATGTAATACATCGAAACAGCTGTCAGTGGATGACGCAATTACATATATATAAATATATATATATGTATGTATTGTGACTTATGATAAGGTTTTAGCGAGGGTAGAAAAATACAACTGCCATTTAACTCTTTAATAATTCCAACGATAATTGAGCAAATCGAGTGAAATTTTATCTGAATATTTTTTAGGTCCTCCTTCAGCTAATTCGACTTCATTGATACGACTTTTCATAGATTTGAACAGATAACTGATTGGCCCATGTTTTTCCATTCTTCTAACAATATTTTCTCAGTTCAGTAATCAATGTAGCTTCTTTCAACCAATCACACAACCTTCTGTCAAGATACTTCCATTGAAGGTTAATAGGATTGAGATCAGGGTTTTGAGACACCCATGATTTACACGTGAATTCAGTGAACACACACTCTTGTCAGAGGAAAAATGTACAAGATCAGATGTTTGACTAACTATGTGGATCTCCAGAGATCATATGCGAAATAGTGTCTGACAAAAAATAAGATGGCGTGACGAAATAGGCAAGTTCAGAAAGAAGTGGCTCCGCAACTCTCATGATCGAGACGTCTAGCGAATCTTGGGGAAGGTCTATGTCCAACGACGGATGTTAAAAGGATGATGATGATGATGATGATGATGATGATGATGATGATGATGATTATGACTACTTAATACCAGAAGGAGCATTGCTTCTGAGTAACAAATGTCCTTTATTACTTGCGATAAGAAGTTACTCCTTATTCAGTTTCTATATATACATGTATCAAAATTGCCGTTTATTTCTGGACGAAGTAATATTTTCCAGAAATCTTACAGAGGAAATCACAACAAGAAAAGAAGAGAAATCGTATGAGAAGAGAAGTTTTCTTTCCTCTGTTGTCCAATACTGTCAGACTGTGTTAAGAATGAGGACATTTTATATAAAGGATATTTGATTTGAGTCAGCAAGGCGAGAAAAGAAATTCCTGACTTCCGAAAATGCCAGCAGCTGTGTGGTGTGCAACCCGATTTATTTTCAGGCTAAGATTCCATTTAGTTGGGCCTCGTATTTTTGTCATATCAATCTGATAATCAAGATAAAAGGGGGCCCCGATGGGAATAAGAAGACTGTGACAAAATGGTGGAATAGGAACGGGAGGGCGAAGGTGGGAATGTCTAGCCCTCGCTGCAGGTGCTACGGAATCTCTGTTGAGGGGAGGGGGATATGATATGAGGGGTAGAAAATAAGAAAAGAAAAAAAAAGGGTGGGGTTTATAGAATTGCAGGGGTGGGGTTGTCGGATTTTTTAATGACAAGGAAAAAAAATTGAAACGTTAACGTAAGACTTCCCTAAAGCTCGTCCAGCTGTGTTGGAATGATAAACAATACCAATTGCAAAACACGCACACACATATCTAGATCCCTCCCCCTCCCTTCACTCCCACTTCTGTCTATCTCTCTGTCTATCCATCTATCTGTCTGTCTGTCTATGTCTGATTTATTTTTCTACATTAGATGACTGAAAACACGATCGCTTATTTTTCATCACCCAGTGCATCGATATGCTTGTAAAATTTCTTATATCTGTCTTATGCTTGTAAAATCTCTTATATCTGTCTGTCTGTCCGTCTATGTCTATGCCCATCTCTCTGTCTCTGTCTGTATGTCTCTCTTTCTCTCTTATATATATATATGCATGTGCATACATTTAGTTAAAGAAAGCAAAATGAACACATACGAGAAATTAGTGCAAATATCCAAACTGGGCTTCTCCTTGATAAAACCGCTCTTTTTTTGCATTCAATGTCAATTCAACGTATTACCATATTTTTCTACTTGAATAGGGGTAGGCAACCTACGTTCCGCGAGTCAGATCAGCAAAATGATCTTCAAAGGGGATTCGGATATTATGCTAATTTTCAAGTTTATTTGTGTCTTTTTAATAGATTTAAAAGATGAATGAAAGGTATTACGACTAAATTGAGTTCTTTGGTTACTAATTGGCTTCCTCCGTTAAGAGCACAAATGGCTTTCCAGCTTGTGTTATTCATGGTATGATAACTTTATGTATTCAAGTGGATAATTCTCATAGTTCAAGCTTTTTGATTGGCTCAGAGTCCTCTCATAACTACGTGATCCACTCCACAGACGCAAGAAGGTCAGCAAACTCTGTATTAAAACCTTTCACACAATTCAATCCTGTTTGAAATGTATGAAGGAAGTATTTGAACATTTGTTATTCCCCTTTCAAATCCTAAAAAAAAACCCTCGCAAATCTCCTGCATCAAATGCCGTCGAGAATGCTGTTGTTCTTTGGACAAGTCCAAAAGAAAATCTCTCAACAAGTTCCTTCATGATGCCTTCAAGGTTCTCGGTAAGTCACACGTCAGGTGGATTTCCCAGCTACCTGCTAGATCCATCTCTTTGCAAGAAAAATAAAATCAAACATTTCCAAGGCGGTACACGTGATCTGTTTCTGGACCAATGTGTCAGACATCCAACAAGAAAAGAACTAGACATTATTTATGATTCTACACAGCTCACGTGGTTCCTGCCCGAGTGGAACATTCAGCCGCAAAAATCTTTACGATCAGAATGAAGTAGAAATTACTATTATATTAGGAATGGATCGGAAATGATTTTATTAGAGGAAAACATTGGAAACTGAATTTTTAAGCATTCAAAATGAAGCATTGGAAAAAGATTTTACCAAAAGAAAGCAATGGAATGGTATTTTACTAAAGGGAAACATTGGAAAGAGATTTCATTAGAGGAAAGCATTTGGGAGGGATTTCATAGCATGAAAACATTGTTTGTAGATTTGATATATTGAATCATCCAAGATTTTAATACGGGAAAGCATTAGAAATGACATAATTTGGAAAAGCATCGGGAATGATCTAATTATCAGGAAGCACTGGAAAAGGATTTCATAATGTGAAAGCATTGGAAAGGGATTTTATCATCTGGAAGTATTGGAAACAATTTTACGATAAAAAAGCATTGGGAACAATTTTTCTGTAAAAAAAGCTTTGGAAACATCTTTATTATATGAAAGCATTGGTTAGGGATTTTATCATGTGAAAGCATTGGACATGATATTGCTATTGGGAGGCATTGAAAATGGTTCTACTACAGAAGAGCATTGGAAAGAGACTTTACTAAAGGAATGCGTTGGGAATCTTTGTTTTAAGAGGACATTCAAAATATCGCATCTGCATTCTAATAAATCAACCTTAACATTCATTCTTCAAGACCGTTTTTCCAAACATACGTCAAGGAAATTGCAATCATGAAGGGTGAATTATGCTCAGTCCTCTCTCGGATGTAGGTTATACTTTATTTATATCATTCAGCGCAGCTGTATAAAGCGAGAGAAGGAAGTGAGAGGTTGCTAACATGGAAAACAGAATCTGCAACTAAGTTCGCAATTTGGTTGGAGTCGCTTTGGTTCATTTTTAACTGATGCCCTTTGGAAGGGCATGAATCTAGTTCTTCCTACGTTCTCCTTCATCTTAAGATTATTTCGTCTAAGGTTGACAGAGGCAAAAGTGAATAAGTTGAGATTTTGGTCAAACCACTCTCTGATAACTACCTTACATGCAGCAGTAGCAGTAGCAGTAGCAGTGAAAAGCTGTTATCACTTATTGTAAGTCTTGTAAGAGGCCAATATTGAGTGATAGCTAGTTAGTCCCGTTAACCATTATCTAGTGAATTCATCCCTTATTTTGCCAACCCCTCAGGATCGGGACCTTGTGGCAGACTACACCAAGATTAGTAAATGTCTTATATTCATGTACGTGTATACAGGTATATCAATATTTATGATTACACACACACACAGGCACACATGCACACGCACGCACACACGCACACACACACACACACACACACACACACACGGTGATTATTTGCAGAGATCTCCGTATACACGAGCAAATGCATAAACGGTAAGGGCAAAAAGAATTGGAATTCCCTTTAATACCCTGGTTGATCCCGACGGGAAAAATCACGGATGAACAAAAATTACATTTAATTTCTAATAAAAAGTTAAATTCCACCCACCCTATATACACAGAGTATCGTTACTTCACGCGCACTTACAGTTATGTACATAAGTATACTGAAATGCAAATTCTTCAATTTCTTCAAATTGTAAATATTTCTTTTACAAAATAAACCTGATTGAATGCTAATCAGTAAAATGTAAGTAGAAGCAAAAATGTCAGTTCCATATCATTGAAAAAACAACTTCTGGATCGATACTTCATAAAAAAGTACACCCCCAACTGGTCTGGTCAGTCACTCAATAGAAACTGTCACGTGAACGAAGTTTTTTGGTAGCATGCCGTGCTGGGTATGATCAATTAAAAATGGAAAAAGGCGTATCAATTGAGTTACTTCTCACGGCTCCTCTCGGGCAGTGATCACTAAAAAGAAAATCTGAATTTTCAAAAAACAAGCCTAAACTTATAATACAAATCGAACCTCCCTTTAAAATCTATTTAGGAGTAATTTGAAGAAAGATCTTTTTCCCAGACATAACAAGGAATGAATATTTAACATTTTCAGCCTTCTAGTTCCATCAATCCAGCGTGTATGCATGATACAGGCATAAAAAACCAGCCAGACCGGCTTAAAAACGAAAGAAACCAATTTTGGTGACAGTTTCTAACTTTGAACAAAAAAGACGATGAATGACCAAATGCACTCGTCGGTCCAAACAGTTGAGAGAAGATAAGGAAGAGTATAAGGTGGAAATAAGTCACTGTTTCTTGTCATTTAACGCACCCAGACACGTTCAGGCACACATATGCATACTGGAGCAAACAAGCGCTAATACAGGCGCACACGCAACTACATAGATACACACATTTGCACTTGTACACACACACACACACACACACATCCCATATTCAAGATATATGGGTGACCGGGGCTAGTTGGTTCCCTTTCGCACTCACAAAGCAGTACCGAGAATATTCTATTAGATTTAGAAGAACCATTCATAGTTTAAACCATGCGTCAATATCTTTCCTAAATTTGTGATGTCAATTAATAGCAAAGCTATTGTGATATACCTAATTAGTTTGGCTCATGGCCGACCTAGTGACACAAGGACCAACCTATTCGATGTCGAAATAAGTTGGCCAAGGGCGTGGGACAATTCAGCCATCATTTTCAATAAAAAGAAAACGATTCGCAAGAACGCTGAGTAGTGCAGAATTTGCATTTTTCATGCCCCGCCACCGAAAAAAAAAAAAGAAGAAAAATCCAGAAAAAAACGAATCATTCAATTGTGATGTTCACAGCGTCAAAATTGTTGCAGAGGGTAAAATTGTATTTACCACTCCTTCGGTGAACATAAGAAAAAAAAAAGAAGAAATTCAAACAAAATGAAACAAATGGATTTCACTACATCCGTTGGTCTAAAACTTGAGAATAACAGATCTGCACCTTCTCCTTGTGACCAGGATACGAGATGAAACAAACACGATCAGAACAGAAAACAACACTTTGCCATTAATTTGGCACCGTATGGCTAGAAAAATAGTTTTAAAAAAAAGAAACAGAAGTCCGTACTACAGTTCATTGAAGCATTTCTTTTAATCATCTGCCAATGAAATAAAAACATAGGTGCATATTTGGCACAGTGTGACTAGAGGAAACAGGGACAAAAATGCCTCGTAACAACCCCCCCCCCCATGCAGTCATATATTTTAGGGGGATGAGAGTTTTAACATTCACGGATAGAGCAAAAGCGTCACTCTACTGCGATACTTTTGATACAGAGTTTGCTCACAGACATGCATGTCTAGCTGATACCATTCACTAGCGCTGAATGTTTTATGAATATACCTATATCTGTTCAATCTATGTGAATAAACTCAATTATTTATTTTAATGTATTGTATTTAAGCTGTCAATTTGTGTTCAATGTTTGCTTAAAAATGAGATGTGCATGATTAGAGGGTCACTGATGTCAGGGCTTTTCAATTCTATTAGTTCTTCTCCTGGTCTTCTCATTTAGCTAATACCGATGATGTCCCATTTGATATTTTTGATTTTGTTTTCTTTATGGGTTAGATGGGAGTCTGTTGAGAGTGTTCAGACGTCGTAGGTACTGATGTATAGCATAGTTGCTTCGTTTAGAATACATATTTTCCGTTTGTATTTTGGTAATCCTCTCAAAAGCTTTTTTGTTTGTACTGTGGTCATCAGAAGCAACTCAATACTAACTTAAGTCGTATGAATACTTGGCAGGGTGCCTGGGTCTAAATCCTTGATGCACTGGCTATCATGTCACATCTGCTCAAAAGACGCCCAGGTGAGTAAAATGTTTCATCTGTCTCCAACGCAGTAAAGCAAAAAAAGAGTTCGGACCAAGACGTCAATGTCAAAAGTTCTATTTCAATCGTTTTGTGGTCTGAAGAACAAAAGAGAAGAAAAATCTACAATGATTTTTTATACATTTACAAACCTCCTGTTTGGAGCGATAATCATCTTGAGTCGAACTCGAACGAGGTCCTGTTCTGATCATTTAGTTTTGACCTCTTTTTTGTCCCTGTGGTTGCACTTGGAAAGGGAAGAGACTTTTAGAGATCAACCAAGTTTTCCACGTACATTAGTAGTATTAGTAATAGTAATAAAAATTTGCAAGTAAATAGTACCCTGATGGTGGCTATGGCTGCTTAGATTCCACATATCACATTACTACTTACTCGTCCCCTTTGCGAAATTGGCTTAGAGGCAGCAAGCACCCTAAGTGGCGTTACTCCACCCCGTGCTATGTTAACCATTGCTGGGGGTATAAAAAAACATAGTAATGCCTTTCCTAAGAGTATTAATGCAAATGTAACTGAAACTATTACCAGCCGAAGTTTGAACACGGCTCGCTGGGTTCATTTTCCCAGTCGTTATCAACTCGACCCCCCATCCCGTTCATCAAAAACCTCAAAAAATTGAAAATATGTGATATATCTCGGTTTTTCTCTTGACAAGTAGAATCCGTTAAGTCTTTTTCTCGAAATGCAGATGTCAAAGATAATTCCTACTTAACCATTTTCTTTCAACAGAAATTCACTTGTAGCGAAAGAAACTCAAAGAATTCCCAATTCAAATGTTGTTTATTGTCGAAAAAATGAAAAAAAAAAAGGAAGTTTTTTTTTTTCCACGGCGGTGTTACCAGTTGTCTCCTCTTTGAATTGGCAAAAAGATCCAAAGAAACTGGGAAAGGCATTACAAGAGTGGGAAGCCTTCGACTGCGGTGCTTGCATTTGGAAAAGACAAAAAGACAGGTCTGGTTAGTCACACAATAGAAAACTGACACAAGACCAACGTTTTTTTGAAGCGTGCCGTGTTGGGGGTGATTGATTAAACTTTGGGAAAAGGGTTGATCAATGAATAAGTTACTACTTTTGCAAATTGTTGGATCACTAAAAAGTCTGAATTTTTGAAACACGAGCGTGAATGCAGCACAAAAATAGGTACCAATTTACCATGAACTATCATTGTAAATCGAACCCCCACTCGAAATTGGAAAAACGAATAAATTTTTCTAGATAATAAGGAGAAATGTTGAAATGTTCAGCCCTCTAGCTCCATTTGTGCAGCCTGTTCATGTGATACTTACATTGCCAGGCAGACCAGCTTAAAAACTGACATTGTTGACATTTTTGGTGACAGTTTAGGCAGACGGTTTATAAAAAGAAGGAAGAAAGAAAGAAAGAAAGAAAGAAAGAAAGAAAGAAAGAAAGAAAGAACTAAAAAGAAATAACAAAAAAAGAAAGATTGAAAGGAAGAGAGAGAGGAGACTGCAAACGATGGCGATAGAAGGTAGAGTACTAATTTGCTAGTTGTTTACAAACCTGTCAAGGACAGACAACCTTTGCTGGCAAGTTGCTTAACCGTTTGGGGTTGATGTCTGCACAAAAACTAAAGAGGGTTTGGTGTATGGTAAGGCACCGAAGAAGGGAAATGGGTGGGGAGACTGGGGTTTTAAAGAACATAGCAGCGGTTTCAGATCGAGGTGGGGGTTGTTATTATTTTCACTTTTTTTTTATTTTAAAGGCAAAAAACAGCTGTGAAAAGACGTCTTCGGGGCAGCCTTGGAGAAACCCCGATGAAACCTTGAGGTGACACAAACCACACCCGTATGAAAGGGAAGAGAATGATAAAGAATATGAAATCAATAGATAGATAGATTGATACAGACAGAGATACATAGAGAGGGAAATATGAGCAATTTTTGATGGTTAGATAGATAGATAGATTGATGTAGACTGCGATATAGAGATATGAGCAGTTTTAGATAGATATATAGATTGTCACAGGCTGTGATATACAGATATGAACGGTTTATATATATATATATATATATATATATATATATATATATATATATATATATGTGTATATATATATATATATATATATATAGAGAGAGAGAGAGAGAGAGAGAGAGAGAGTAAGAGAGAGACAGAGATAAATATGGACATATATATATAAAGAGAGAGAGATAGAGAGAGAGGAGGGGATAGAGAGAAATTTAAATATGCACAGATAGATATGACCTCGCTGAAATGGATAGACTGGGAGGGAAAGACAATGGGAGAGAGAGAGAGTGAGAGTGAGGGGAAGAGAGAGAGAAAAATCTGGGAAAGAAACAGAGAAACTGATAGACAGAAGATGGAAAGGAGAATTTCATGTTGGCGCATTTCGGGGTGGCATGGTGGGTCTTAGGGGTGGCATGGTGGGTCTTAAGGATAACTAGAGTGACTGGGAATCACAACAAACGAAAAGCATTCCTTGTTACGTGACATTTCCAAAGCAAATACACCCTTGGAAATTATCATAATAATATAAAGTAAATTGGTCTTGAGAATTTTTTTGCCTACTGTTTGTTTCAGTAGGAAATGATATCACCTTCTCTTGGCATTTAGTGTCAAAGGATTAGAAGAAGGGCCAACTGGACTAACAGGGCATAACATGTTGGTAAGTGAATGGAAGGGTCACCCTTTACTGACAAATAATCTGGACTTGTCGAAACCGTCATGGACAGCGGAATCAGCAAGCCGACACCAAACTTCGGCCATGAAAACTGGCATTCACTTCGTTTCAATGCCCTTGGGAAAGGCATGGACACGTCTTTTCTACGTCCAGCTATGGGTTTAATAGCATGGCAGTCTGGGACCTCAAGCCTTGGTCAGCAATCGATCTATGAGACTGAAAGCTCTTGTTCCAAACCAGCCGGGGGGTGGGGTGTCCAGTCAAACTATTCTCAGTCTTTGACATGCACACATAACGGAATCATTTGTAATGCCCCAACCACCCTGAAGTACAGGATAAGTAGAGGGAAAAGGAAAAGTAAATGAATAGGTAATCTGAGATACGACAGATGTGACGTCATGTGATTAAAGTTATTGATGTGTAACTAGAGCGAGGTTTCCCGCGCTAACGTGATATAAAGTGTTCCTATGGAACCTTTCGTAAAACCGATTAGCGTATGGCAAATAAGTAATTACCATTATTTTATTGGGGTAAAATAGGCGTAAAAAATAGCATTTTTTAATGTCTGCCAGTTTTACGCTAAATGTCACACCTTTACGACTTCTCTTGGACTTTTTTCGGATACCTTCGAATATATCTTTTAAAACGGATACATAATATCACACACACACACACAATATATATATATATATATATATATATATATATATATATATATATATATATATATATATATATATCCCATTTTTTTGTTAATCCATTTGATTCAGTGTCATATCAATCACACAGATTCATCATCATCATCATCATCATCATCATCACCACCACCACCACCACCATCATCATCATCATCATCATCATCATCATCATCATCATCATCATCATCAGTAGTCTCTCAACTTCTGTCGTTGGAAATAGACCTTCCCCAGGATTCGCCACACTTCTCTATCGAGGGTGTCGCGGAGCCAATATTGTCTGAATCTGTCTAGTTCGTCTCTCCATCTAGTATACTACCGGTTTCAGTCGCGCATGTGATCTCTGGGGATCCATAATGCAATGTTGATCGGTTGTCTGTCATTTTTGCAACATGGCCTGCCCATTCTAAAAAATGCAAGATTTTTCCCGAACATTCTACAACAGTTCATTCCAAATTGTGTCCAGTAGTCTATGACAGACAACCGTTGAATGCATTATCTGGGCCGCGAAGAGTTCTTCTTAGAAACCATCTACCAAAACTGTCAACAAAGGTTCCCTCAGTTTTTAAGTCTGGTTGGCTGACTATGCACATATCGTGTTTAGAGACCTCATTAATAGAACCATGGGGCTGAAAACTTTAGTCCGTATTGTGTTAACAAAAAAATTAAAAAGAATTTTTTTATCCAACCCCCCGAAACATGTTTTCAGTTGGGGGCTCAAGCTACAAAGTACGTTTATGTTAAATATATCCTTTAGTTTATGTCCTGTAGCATTCATGCTTGTTTTTTTCTTTTTGTAAAAATTTTAAATTCAGACTTTTCAGGGCTCACCGTTGAACAAAAGGCAAGGGAAGTAACTTATTGGTCACGCGACGGCTCCTATTTTGTGACTAATCAGACCAGTGATTTTATCTTCCCAGCCAAGCCTCATCAATTCATGTGTGATTAACAAATGCAAAGTTGTCCAGAGGGAATATTACGCCGATTCTGTTATTAATTCCGGAAGCCTATAATTGGTCTAATCAAGAGCAATACCAATTGGAACCAATCATTCGCTTCTCGAGAATGAGTTCATCGTAGAAGACTCTCTTCCAATTCTACCAAATACACAGCATCATCTTCTTTGGATAAAAATCGGCTTTAAATACGTTTAATTGATGTTTGATTTAGTTTGCCTCACGATCTCTCACGCTTCATAATGTTGTAAAGTATCCATTTTTCATTGCCAGTTACAATTTTATTCAAATCTAGTGCAGTAGATGGTTTTTCGCTTAGCAATTCACGAAGGCTTTATTAAGATTTTTATTCCAGGAAAAGACTAACGCCTTTTTCTTAGAAAGCATTTATTGTTTAATCAATTACATAATCGGCATCGTTATTTAAGATAGTCGTCCATCTTGAAAAACAATTTTCAATCCTATTTGGCAAAGAAGTTTGATATCACATGTTTGACCTCATCAAAATTTTGGCATAGGAACTGGTGTCTGATCTGGAGATAGCCATGGCTTCATTCTCTTTTTGTTGACAACTCATTTCTCATCTACGGTAACAATTCGATGAAGAAACGGTTCCATTTCTTCTGTCTGCTTCACAAAATGTTAAAGATTGCTGAACTTTGGGCTCTGTTTTCAGCTGCAAGCCCGTATAAGACTCAAACCCCTTGTCTGTTGATATAACCTATCCGTTGAAGATGACCTTGTACAGTAGATCATGTTGAATTCAGTTTTCTCTTCATTGGTTTGGCAAGGATCTGCCCCCGAAAGCGAGAACAGTAGGTCACTGTCCAGCTCCACTGGTCATCGTAAAGGTCGATATTGCCCAATCAGTATCTGGAGATCAAAGCTGGCATTTGAAGACATCTACTGCATTTGGATAAACGCTGAAAAGTCTTTCGGTGGCCGATGTCACCTAAATGAAATTCATAGAGCATACAATGACAGATATGACCTTTTTCAACTGCCACTCGTCTTATAGGATAGGGACTGGAGAAAGAAGATACTATTATCATCCGTTTCTCCTAATATATCAATGTCCTCATTTTACGCTTGTCTGTTTCTCTTCCTGTTTTAATTTGAAAAAGATTTCATGAAATATT
This sequence comes from Thysanoteuthis rhombus, assembly GCA_963457665.1. NCBI lineage: Eukaryota > Metazoa > Mollusca > Cephalopoda > Oegopsida > Thysanoteuthidae > Thysanoteuthis > Thysanoteuthis major. Next base: position 74,404,771 of record OY735204.1, on the reverse strand, counting down.
AGCATTAAAAGCGTTTCTATAATAGAAAACATAATTGAAAGTTAATGGAGAGGGCGTTGGTAAACTTCAGACTTCGAGCACTGGGAAATGCTAAAATACCAAAAGCTGATTTTCAAGGCATAATTCAATGTTTCGGCGCCCAATCTATTGCTATTGACGTTGTGGTGCATTACGTTACGTATCTTTTGATACGTTGAGAGTTTTAAACTAGGTAAACTCTAGAATGTCGAATGCTTATTTATTTGCAATGCATTGTGACCTCGCATATTTGGGGACTGGCATAAAGCAACCTTTCTTTTTCCATTTAGTCACATTTAACCTTGAGTTGTATTACAGTAAACCTATCAAATATCAACAGTAAAGAAACAAGTTAGCTTTCTTAGAATCTTAGATATTTCCTTTCGACACCAGCAGTTGATGTTCAAGACCAGGTGGAAGCCAGAATGCTCATCTTAAAGGTAGACCTGCAGACCCTCTCCACTTAGAAGGGTGGTACAAAGCAAAAACTTTGTAGGAGTGACCGGGGCTAATGACCCCCTTTTGCACTCAAAGCAGTGAGGAGAATATTGTAATAGAATCAGAAAAAAAATCCATAGTTTAAACCAAGCGTCAATATATTGCTGAAATTTGCGATATCAATAAATGTCCATTGTAAAAACTATTGTAAAATATCTTAAAGTTTTACCTATAGCTGACATAGGGACAAATTTGCCTAAAGTAGGGGGATATTGTTTTATGGGGCTAATCAGACCCTCATTTTCGATAAGCAGAAAACAATCAAGAGTTGGGAAACATCCAGAAAATAAGAGGTATTCAATTTTGGTGTTAACAGCGTCAAGATCTTTGTACAGGATATTATAATATTTGGCACTCCTTCAACAGACGCAGTAAGAAAAAAATTTAAAGAATCAAAATAGAAGGATTTCACAAAATTCCTTTCGACTATGATTCCAGAATAACAGATGTGCATCATTTCCTTGTGACCAGGATACGTGATACGTGAAAGAAAACAATACTTCAGCATTAATTTCACTCTGCATGATTAGAAAAATAATAAAAAAGGAAGCAAAATTTCATTGGAACACCTCTTCTAATTATCAGCAAAGGGAATAAAATATTTAGCTCTACAAGACTAAAAAAACGGTCTAACTTGCCCAATGATAAAGGGACCAACTTGCCCCAACCCAGATACAGACATAGACCCTAAGGCTTCAAATGAAAGCCCGCAGTCCGACTTACTCCAGGATCTAACTAGCCCGGTTTCCACTGATTCCTAGCTCTGTGCTAAGCTAAACGTGATAAACATCAATTAACCTGGAGACTTTTTTTCTCTACAACAAATTATTCCGAGCAAAACTTATTTCATCCAGAGATGATGTAAAAATGGAGATTTTTTTTTCTCCAGAGATGAGAATATTAGTCTGAGAAGGCAAAATATGCCAATATCCTATTCTGGATTTTAGAATTTATTCCCAAAGTCGTTTCGCCTTCATGTTTATTTTTTTCTAAAACCTCTCAGCATGGACAGACTTTTCGGCGGTTCTATTCTTTCAAAGAAAATAATTGTTGGTTTCGTTTTCAACTTTTCAAAACATGTTTGACAGTTCCCCTCCCACACGTCTCCCGCTGTCCAATCCAAACATGAACAAGTAACATCCGTCCGTATGTCCGTATGTCCGCCTGTTTGTCTGTCTGTGCGTCCCCCAGCCAGTCTGAAAGTTTGCATCTTACTAAGGGTTTTAAGCAAAAACATCCTGCCAAAGCATTTTTATTTATTATGGCATCGGTACTTTATTCCATGTAACTGTTTCTCTCCAGCGTTGGTTCACGTCTGCTGTCATAAACTGTCCCAGTTACGTGCCCCTTACATCACTATTAAATAGACACACCACACTGAACGTCACGAACATCATTCACAAAGAGGACGAGAAACAGAGAGTCGATTATTGTTGTTCCTTCTTGTGTATGCTGTATATGATACACGATATTCACTGGTCTTAGCCTAGTACGACACAAGGACAAATCACATGGGGTGATTAGGATAGGAAGATCATATACCGGGCTCAATAGCAGTCGTTGCTTGAATAAAACTGCAAATATTATTTCACCCCCTCCCGCCGTTTACAGATAGAATATGCTGTGTCACTATGCGTGTAATCATTTGGGGGATTGGTACTTTTGACGTGTCTCTTTCAATAAATCCTACCCGTGATATCAAAGGTTGCATAAAAAGTCAAAAACTGAATAGTAATTGAATTTCGAACCGATGTGCTGTACATATTATGTCTACCTGTAACTCAGAGAATTGTTTTAAGCTTTATTTTTTTTTTCTTTTTAATTATACACTGCCACGGATAGTATTTGCTGTTTTCATTGCTGTTTCAGTTTATCGCCATCTTGTTCACGCATGCGCACAAAGAAGTGAGGGGCTTTTCATTTCTAGAGCTTTAACAAAAATGTCCAACTTAGACGCACGCACGAGTGGGCAACGGGTAAATTTCTGTTTGGGATGACTGAGCTTCACTCTCGATGGATTCGATATCTGACAAACGCGGTTTTATGTGTGCAGAGAGCAGATCAGAATACATTCGTCCATCTGGTCTTCAGGTTCGTTACAGAAGACAGAAATAACGGTTTTACTTGTGACTGGCTACGTTAAGTATCACAAAGGGACGAACGCATCAGCTGAAAACACTTCAGATCGTCTTGGCTAAGTGTTGGGTCTTTTAGAAAAGAACATCACATTTAAAATAACGCGAAGTTGGAACCAAACATCTTTGAAATAAGGCTGAATAGTAAGACTGAGATTTAGTCTCATGGTTGTTCTATGAGGATGTGAGTTTTTAATAGCTTTTTATGATGTTTAACTCCAAGGGAAGCAATAACTGTGACGAGAGACAAATCAGAAATCGTCAACCAATACTGTCAACATACGTTTCTTCAGTTTTTAGGTTGGTCTGGCTGCCTAGCTATATATGGATCACATGTACAGAGTAGCATAATCGTGCTTAGAGGCTGAAAATTCCAACATCAACTCATTATGCTTAGAAAAAAATTCTTTTAATTCCCTGCCTCTAAATATATATATATTCTTAGTGATGGGTTCAGTTTGCAATGTAAGTTTATCCTAAATTGATTTCTTTTTTTTTTTGTCCAGTAGCATTCACGTTTTTTTTCCTTAACCGGTCTTTTTAGTGACCACTGTCCAACAGAAAGCATTGTGATCACCAGTTTTTTTTTCAGTTTTTTAATTGATTACCCTCCTCCTAAACAGGGCATGCTACCAAAAGACTTAAGTCACGTGATAAACTAATGGCACCAACCAGACCTGTTCACAACAGCATTCTGAATGAAGTTAGTAATGCAACTGGGCCAATGAATCTGTGCTGTATAACCAGGTTGAGTAACTGAAGGTGAATATCAGTGATGGTTGAGCAAGTAGAAAGCAGTGACTGATTTTTCGTCCTGAAGACCATTTTCTCTGGATAATAATCTTTCGAGGGTTTCTGTTGAAGCAGATCCTCCTCAAAATGCCAAGTATTTTGTTTTTAAAAGGGTCAATACATCATGCTCTCCTGGACACAGATATCCGAAAGAAATATCTGAGCAGAATTCAATTTCCCTATGAGTTGCAATGTTCCCGTACATGAGAACTAGAAAAGTAAAAAGTGGTGATTATCATATGGCAAACGGGTCACGACACTGAAACCAGGACTTTATCCACGAAAGATTTTGCTATACATCAGCTGGAACATGTTAGGTATCATTTACTATGAGTTACTTGCACCTAGAGAAACGATGGCTACAAACCAGCATCTCGAGTGTGACAATGATGCCTTCAGAAATGCGTAGCTTTCGGGGAGAGAAATGTTGTCAAACTCTGGAGAAAATAATGGCTGATAATTTGTTTTTCATATTTACAAGTCATTCGAATTATTTGTTCCGATCATTTGCAAATTTTACCAGCGCCAGGACATTCGAAAATAAAGGAAGCAATCATTTTATGTTCCCCAGCTTCTTTGCACAAATCTATCCAGCGCCGATAACTGAACGCTGATTTCAAGGCGCACGACACAACTCCGAGCTGTAACGTTACCTCGTTAACGAGAACTAAGGACCAACAAAAACAAGCTATAACAATACAACAATTTATGGATATACATAAATTAAAATCATTTTAATCATAGTTCGCAGCAACAAACTATGACGTTAGAATGACTTGTTACAAAAATTGATATTATTTTAAGCTTGCAGAAACAATGGAAGTATTTATCAAAACATTGAAATTATCCTTTACTTCAATGAACTAATTTTTGTCGGTAAATGAGTTTGTAAACAAACTATAAAACAATTTATTACAAAATCACAGAATTATTTTTCCTTCGTATTACCACAATTTATAACCCACAAAAAAAAATCCAAACATAAAAAAACTCAAACGGAAAAAATCTACATAAAAAAAAAAAAAACACGGAAAAAGCCCATGCAGCAAAAAGCCCTCAAGGTGAAAAGCTCACATGAAAAACAAAAAACAAACAAACAAAAAAAAAACAAAAAAACAACATGGAAAACAATATTTGTGGCTTGATAAGTCCCCTCATAAATTCAAATTGGTATTTCAGTAACCATAAGCTCTGTTTGGAAAAAAAATTTATGTAGGTCTTTGGGCAAATATGTTTAAACCTTTTTCAATGAGTTGAAATGGAATTCTTATTTAAAAGAACAGCTCCATGAATAATGCTTGCACGATAAAATCCCACAACAAAATTATTTTTCGTTTATAAATTGTTTTTATTAAAAAGTATAATTAACAAAATGTTCATCTGAAATTAAAGCAAAAATGAAATTAAACGTTTGTCTTTTGTTCTTAATCAGATGGCGCACCATGAATTTTATTTTATGGATTTTGATATAATCAATTCAATTTTTTTATTACATATTAAAAGCAATTAGTAAATACTTTCAAACAAATGGGAATTTATTTTCAAAGCTTTGCATGTGAAGTATTGGCGACATAAGGACTAGCACGACACCTACGACTTCCACGGAGCAATGAAAAAAAAACTTTGAACACGCTGGGCAGGGCAAATTATCAAATTAGGTTGACCTCGGTAAAGTGTCTAATTACCCTAATTGAGTATCAAATGACTGATAGTTTTTAATTTCATTACCTTCCAAACAAAAAGGATAAGATGGTTAAACATATTTGCCCAAAGACCCACATGAAAATAATAGTCTTGTAAACAGAGATTTTGGTTTCCGAAATATCAATTTAAGTTAGGTGGGACCTTATCGTACCACAACAAATATTATTTTTCTCATAGGCTTTTTTTTTTTCGTGTTGGCTTTTTTCCATGTTGGCTTTTTCCGGTGCTGGCTCTCCCCCCTGGTGGGCTTTTTTCTGTGTGGGTTTTTTTTTTCATGCAGGTTTTTCCGTGTGGGCTTCTATCGTGCGAGCTTCCCTCTTTTTTTTCCATTTTTTCCCGTTGCGTATTTATGACTGTGGGCTTTTTTTCTGAGGGTGATATTTGTGAGGACTTTTATCAAGTGAGCATTTTACGTGCAACCGTTTTATAGCAGAATCGGTTTGTTAACGAACTATATCGTTCAGAAATATATTACAAAAATTGAAACCATTTTGTGTTCGAAGGTACAGACTATACATGTATTTGGCAATTCATGTGACTCGTATTCGGTATTTTTGAGATGGAGCTCTTTTCTTTTTAAGTTGTTATCCTCAACTTAGAAAGAAAGCAACAAACGTTGAAAAGAACAATTGATAAATGAATAAAGAAAAACACGAGTACAAAATAAAGCACGTAAGACAAAACAATAATTAAACAAGTCATTATCATTCCAACTTTTGATGCACTGAATTATAGTGTGCTGAGTTATCATTGCACCGAGAAGTCGGCGTCCAGCTGTCAGGTTACGATCATTTTAGGTCTCATTGCTTTCTTCTTGTCACATGCCAAAGGATTTGATCGTCAGCGATTGGAGAATTGTCTTCACATTGGGCTACTGTATTTGGTACAGACGGCAATGATAGCATTGATTACTCACTTGTCATTGAATCTTTTCACTAAAAGAAATTTCCCATTGTCTTGACATTCAGGGAGAAAAACAGATGTAATTTTCAAGAGTTTTTGACTTATTGAGCACATTCTTAGTATTGATTTTGTTGCAATTACTATGTTTTGGTCGATCCATTCTACAGCCTTCTTCATGTGTACAAGAGAGGCTTGCTGAGAATGAAAGTTGAAGGGGATGAGTTAAACGGTCGGTATGTTTGCCGCCGTTTAGTCTCTGTTTCCAACCATTTTCTTAAAAAAGAAAAGAAAAGATTTCTCTCTCTTTCCTTATTGATTATACACATGAAAACGAATGATTTCAGCTGTCTTTACTTAAACTGACCACTCAAAAAAATGTAGTTTTTTTTGTCTTACTTCAAAACTAAAGTCTGCAGTCGTAGTATTGTCAAGTAGATAATATTCTTAGTCCAGTATGATAAACGATCAAAACAGCGGAGCACCCCTGTGAGGATCAAACTCACAAGCAATGGCTTTATCAGTTTACAAATCGTCTCAATTCGAGAAATCTAGATAAACCCGGACCAGTCTGGCAAATGGTCCTAGTTATCGATCCTCCGGTGAGGATGGAACTCACAAGCAATGGATTTACTAGCTTAATAATCTTTGCTAAGCATCAGATACCTTGCTCGATAAACTAGTCAGGCAAAAAGGACACAACAGTAAACATTTATTGGGGTTAGAACCCACAACGAACGACCTGCCAACTACCTCACTGATCATTGCTCTTCACTGAACACACCTTGCAGTAGATTTGCATGAAAACATATCTTCTAGTCGCCAGATAGTTAGCGATTACCTGCTCAACTAAACTGAAATATCTTTTGTATTGTCAATAACTTTGTAAGGAGTCATTACCAACTTTTGGTTGAACAATCTAATCTCTTCTTCCTGTCTTTGGTGTTGACCTCATGTCACCTTTCTGCTGAATTATGAATTCCATCCGATGAAGTTGAAACAAAGGTTTTGTTTTCGGCCAACTCTTTTATTCATATAAATTCATAGCATCATTATGCAGTTATCAAAGTATTTTCTTTGGTTTCCTATGACCTTATCGCACCTTTAAGCTAAATTGTATATTCGATCATCGAAGAACGATTGTGGTTTCCATCCGATGGATAGTTCAAAGTAGTTCTCGACATCTGAAAACTGTTGGAACCATCGAGCGGAGTAAAGAAGTATTGCATGGAACGAAACAAGAGGCAGTCTGAAGGCGACGTGTCTGGTGAATGCGCTGCACATGGAAGAATATTCTGTCCCATCGAATTTGCAACTTGAACACGAGGCTTGTCATGTAGTAAAAACATCGGTCAATTCTTCTGCCAGAAAAGTGTCTATTCTGTTCCGATGTGTCATTGAAACGAGTCAATCGCTCACTGTAGCATTGCGTGGTAATAGTTTCAAAGAAAAATACCATTTTATTCCTAAATCAACTTTTCCTCAATTACATTTATTTCGGACAAACGTTTGTCCAAAAACGCGTTTTTCTCTTCTGCATCGAGCAAGAACAGAGAGAGACGAATGTTTAATCCTTGACAGATCTTCCTTACCGTAAGTCTATGTGGAATCCCTTTCTCCAAGTTCAGAATTTTTCCTCGGGCTTGTAAAGGACATTGCACAGTTGACTCAATCGAAAAAATAAAGGGGTGAGACATTTTTAAGATTTCCCGAACATTGGTCATAATGTGGCGTTAGGAACTATTGCATTAACCCAATGATCGTTGGTATAGTGGTCATCAGAGAGAAGCCGATTCTATGGATCACTTTTTAGTACCGGATGGGAGATATTCTTTATTATCGTCAAATGTATAAAAAACACAAAATATCCTCTTTAACTTTGTGACCATTGAAGCCGAAATGGAGGGAACCTGGATATCTGTCCAAATCAAGACTAGATAATCATCATCATCATCATAATCAAGATAAGCATAGATTCTTGGTTGTGCTGCAGCTGCAGTGCAAGATCTTGACTTGCACTTAGAGTGAGGGAGAGTTGTGCACGTCGTCCTTGCCAGTCTGGGACCAACGGAAACAGATAATCGATAGGTTGAAGAGAGACCGACATGCAGTGGATGACCAGGGCGTTCTTTCTATTGTTTTGTTTCCTTGAACAACAAATCCCGTGCTGCTGTCCCGGTTACAAAACCCCCAAACATCGTGGCCTCCAGTCGTATGCTCTAACACCAAGCTACAGTGCCTAGCAGCAGGTTTTTTAAAAGAAGTTTTTTCCCCAACATTCTGCTGTCAAAGTGTCTTCATTAATCACTGTCTTTCAAGAGGAGATGGCTAATTTTTCTAAATAAGCACTCTCCTAGAAAAAAAGATCAATGATAAATGGTCGTCTTTTTTTTTCTGGGGCCCTCCCATGAATTAAAAGATTGAGTGTGTCAAGATGGGATGTACATTCTCAGTACTGGCTGACAGATAGCTGCGTCGACTTTGAAATAATCGACGCCTATACTTACATAATTTATCACGGATTGATATATTTCAATGATTATATGTAAACTATTAGCAAACGTCCCATTACTATTGGTTATCACGACACTTAGCCCAGTCCTGTTCACAGCCACACCCAGTGCGGGACGCCCAACGAGAATCACTCACTATGGTAGTAATTGACCTACTAACCATAGCAACACAGCAGGGCACCGCATCTCGTAAATATTGGCTTAACTTAATCAGGTTCAATGCAACATGTGCGGGTCACACAACGAGGATCGAAATCATGACAGTGATAATAATTACAACACGGTATATAATGCGCTATTAAAACATGTCTCATAAATATTGGTTATCGTTAAGCTTAACTTAGTCAGACTTGAGGCAAGATGTTTAGGCCAAGTGATGAAGATCGGAATCACTACAATACTGTTGGGGCACCCCATAGCATTAATATCAATCTTATTATTATTATTATTATTATTATTATTATTATTATTATTATTATTATTATTATTATTATTATTATTATTATTATTATTATTATTATTATTATTATTAGTCTCTCCACAAAAGAAGTATTTGACATCTTCAGCATTGTCTGGGGTATTCAGTCAGACCTTAACTGTGCCGTCGTCTACTCCTTGTCAGCTCTCTGTTTAAATTCCTTTGCAGGAGTAATTGGGCTCGTTCCCGGTGCTCCAAGGATTATGGGTACAACCTTTATCCTGATTTTGCAATTTTCCCTCACCACTCGAATCCGAATATTCATTTAATTATTTTTTCAAGACGTTTTTTGTTGCTGTTCCAACTTATAGGCCACTGGAATGGTAACATTCACCATCTAATAAATTATCATTATCATCATCATCATCATTATTATTATTATTATTATTATTATTATTATTATTATTATTATTATTATTATTATTATTATTGCTGTTGTTGTTATATCCTCCTTTGATGCTCCATACTTTCTTCTTGTCTTGATCTTGTTTTTATTCTAGTAGTACTATCGCCCATCAAGTGGGAAGAGTGACCCCAGACAGGATTTTCCTCAGTAAGATTGCCGTATACAGAACAGCTAACTTTTGCAGGGAATGCAGATAATATTTGATCTGCGATTGATCTGAAAGAGAGTGGAATCAAAAGCTCCAATCACTATTGAGAATATTTGTTGATCTTTTCAGTTCCTTTCATCGGTATATTTTAGTATGCAAGAATTAGCACATCAATTATTAAGTATTCCCTGTAACTAAGGTAGTAGATGACAATGTTTGAATTTGTCCCCTAATATTTTTGGTTTGACATGATCTTCTATGATTCAAACAGGAACAAATTCGTACCAGTTTTCAACCACGTTGTAGTTAAATTCTCAGAATAATAATAATAATAATAATAATAATAATAATAATAATAATAATAATAATAATAATAATAATAATAATAATAATAATAGTTATTATTATTATTATTATTATCAATGATTTTTGCACCAGTTGCCTGACGGTCTCAGGTCTCCAGCCTACCTCTCAACACTCTCACAGTCCACAGGAGTGCTGTGGTTTACAGTTCCACACAAGTTGCCCAGTGATTATCGCTGAAAGATGAGTCACAGTAAGTCTCCCCCTGGTCTTCAGCCCTCCACTCATCTCATCTCTCCCTCACCTATCACAGCTGCGGTTCTTACCTTCACCAACATATGTGTGTCTTTTATCTCTCCTCTACTGTTAGACCACTGCTAACAGCTGGGGTCGTAGATCTCATATTTTTAGCACTTTCCTCAGTATCCGTACAGTTCGTAGCAGTGCTGTGGTCTGCACAGTCTCAACCCTTTCTTTTGCCCCAAGTTCCTCCAATCTCATCTTCAGTGTCTTTGGTACGGTTCCGAGTGTACCTATTATTACTGGTACTATCCTGACTTTCATGTTCCATTCATTCTTCAGTTGTCTTGCTAAGTCTTGATATTTTTCCAGTTTTCCACTCTCATTCCTATTTACTCTGTGGTCTGCAAGAACGGCCACGCCTCTTTTTTGGCAGGTTTTCTTCTTCAGATCCACGATTACTAGGTCCACTCTTCTTCCTTTGATGGGGTGGTCAGTTTGGATATCAAGGTCCCAAAGTAATTTGCACTCCATTTTCCGTGGTAGTCTCCAGTTTATGCTGGTACCACTTTTCCGCATGGTTAAATCCCATTCATTAGTCGATCGGGTATTCTTGACTTTGGATAGAGAGAACTTTTCTTGAGACGTAATCTGTACCAAGGAGAGCAGACTTCTGGTACGTTTGCAGATCGCATTCAAGGCTGATTTTGCAAACATATTTCTCAATTTCTTTTTGGAATGGAACCAAGCGCTTCGACGTCAACCAAAGCAACAATTGCTCGGGTGTGCCACAATTTTTGTATTTCCATTCTCAAATCCGAATAGTTATCAATCTTTTCATATTTCTTTCTTTTCAATATTGTAGTCGCCAGGAATTGCAACTTCGACAATAAAGCTTCCATTGGTATCCTTCCTCATCACCAAAATATCTGACCTTCGATGCTCAATGGCTCTATCTCTTACGATGTTGAAATCACACAGGATTTTGACTTTTTTGTTCTTCATCACGTTTTTCAGCTGATGTTGATATTAACTCTTCGTATTCCTGGCACGAGTTCCAATACAGATTCCGACAGACCTTATCATGTCTGTGCTTACACTGTCTTTGAGCTGAATTTTGCATGCACTGGTGATATTGGTAAGACTTTCAACTAGATCCGAGGAGTTCAAGATGTCTACTGATTATATTTGATGTTTTTAGAGTCTTTTACATATGGTTGGTGCTAATAGCGTTCAGTTTCAGGAGATACTTTCTGAGATCTGTAGTTATTGCTCCCAATGCTCCAATAACGATTGATACGATATTAATCGGATTTTTAAAATAATTTCTGCAGTTCTATCTTCAAGTTTGGGTATTTTTTTATTTTTTAAAAACTTTTTTTTTCTTTTCAAAATCCTACCTTCTCGGTATGAGACATCGATTAATATAACCTTATTGTCCTCTTTATTAATAACGACAATGTCTGACCTTCTAGCTGTAATTTCTGTCAATGATAGTGTTTAAGTCATAAAGTAACTTGATTTCTTTTCTCTAATACAGATTTGGGTAGATGCTCCCAACAATTTTCAGTTCTTTCTAAACTTGATAGATTGCATGAAATCCAATGAATTATAACTTCTACTGAGGAACACAGTTGGCACTAATTTTTGAGTCAGATACAATGTGTTCTAGTGTTTCCTGATATTCATTACAGGCTCTACACTCGTTTGACGATTTTGTTTTAAGAATATGAAGCTCATACTAACTAATATTCAATGTCTGATCCTGTGCTGCAGTAAACAGCACTTTAGTTACTGGTCCATAATGATATCTATCTCATTCTATCCATATGCATGTCTGTCTGTCTGTCTGTATCTATCTATCTATGTACGTTCTTATCAATGTCCATCTCGCACTATATTATTGTGTTCTGTCCATTACACGGGGAACTTATAAAACTTTCAAGTTCAGTGAGTCTGGGAGCAAAAAAGCCTAGAAAAGAAAAAAAGTAAAACTAGCATTTTCTTTCCATTGTCGACTAGACACTCATCGATCAATAATTTTCGTATCAAAGCCTTCTCCAATCATCCTCCTTACGAATGGCAGAAAAAAAATCATAAAAGTTTGGGGTATTTCTTTTTCAAAATCTCATATCACTCTAGATTCCAGTCAAACTCAGGTGTCTTTCACATTTGGTATCGTTTCTGAGATGCAGACAGAGCTCTATAATAGCTCCATGAGGGTAGGTTGATTCCTTAACTGTCACATCCCAGTAAAAATAAGCACGGTTAAATCTCACTGGCTCTCTGGAAGACGTGAGTTCAGTCTCTGGGTGAGGTAGTTCCGAAATACACCCTGGCTCAGAGGAGAAGTAGGTTTGCATCATAATGAAGAAGTGAAAAGTACCGTTGAAGCTTATCTGAAAGTCGTGGGTTCAATCCTTGGGTAAAGTGATGTAAAATATACATTGGCTCAACAGAGAATTGGGTCGTAAGAACAACGGACATGGTGTGGGAAAACAGTCCTGTGGAGCAAATACAACGTTTGGTTTGAAGTTTTTACAGAAGGTTAACAAATCATACAGACACCTGAAGAAAGGTTGAGCAACAAGGTGTATGGATTAATATATAACACCCTGTATGTCACAGGGAGAATCTGGGTGGGAATAACGTTGTTGATAATCAGTCGGTTTCGTCAACAGAAGTGAGCCTCGCAGACCACCCTGTATGTTAAGAAAACTTACATGACGAATGACGGTGATAAAGGCATTATATATAAGTGTCAGCTAAGGGAGGGGTAAGAGAGACACAACACAACTCAGTAAGTCAGCAGGGGGGTGGGGCTGTGGAAGTTTGATCCTTCCACGTGCGTGAACTTCCTGGTAGTCACAACAACAACAATCATTTTTTTTTATAAATTGCCACTTCAACTTATTCTTATTCTAGACCTTAATACTTTGTCATTTCGTTGTTTTGAACCGAAGACGTGCCAAGGCTTTCGTACAAAATAACAGGAATGTTCAGATTTTTCAATTTACGACCTCTCTGATCCGTTTCTATCGATCGAACGGTTAAAACAAGCAACCGTTAATTGGTCTCTGGTCAATTGGTCGCCAGTCAATTAGTCGATGGGGTAAATCAAGAAATATACGAAATTAAAAACTAAAACTACGTTAGTAAAATAGTAATATAGTTAGAGTAAAATTTTAGATAATGCGCAGCAGCTTTTAAGAAATTAATTTTCAAATTCCCAAGTTCATCAGCAATAATTGAGCGAAGGATTTCATGAGATCAAATTAATTGTGCTTTGATACTTGAGACGGTAATTCCTGGACTTATATGAGCCTCTGATAAAGCATGCTTATATAATCTAATTCTTAAGGACTTCATAAAGTTTTGATTCTAGATTCAATTATGCCCGATTGGTATAAGATCATTTGTACAATGGGTATTGTTCAAACCAACGAACATAAATAAATTATAGCAGAAACAAATCTCCCCATCGACCTATCAACCTCATAACAAATTGATCAGCAACCAATCGATCAGTGACCACTCGACCAGCGACCAATTGACCGGCGATCAATTGACCGAATACGGTAAGGCATTAGAAAAGGATAACGACCCCTGGAGTCAATGCCAAGAGATGGAACTATCTCTCGGCCCCTAAAGGATGTGAGAATTGAAGATGTTTACCAAAATGTGTTTTTTTTTCTCTTCTAGGTCGGTAGGAAATGAAGGATGAATAGCACATCAAAGATCTGTGAATGTTTCTGATTTCAATTCCACGGGGACTGCAGAACCAGAAAGAAACAGGTTCCATGTGTCTGTCACTGAGATTCTATGACTGGGGAGGAACTCTTTATGATTACACGTGTAGTTAATGATGGAAATGATTTTCATTGATCGTGGTCCCTAGGGAGGATGTTATATACATATATGTGTGTGTGTGTGTGTGTGTGTGTATGCGTGCGTGTGTGTGTGTGTGTGTGTGTGTGTGTGTGTGTGTGTGTGTTTGTGTGTGTGTTTGTGTGTGTACGTGTGCAGAGGGAAAAAAGAGAGAAAGGGGGAGAAAGAAAAAGAAAAGGAGTGGGAAATAAGTATATACAAATATACATCGCGCACATGTGCGTAAAAAGCACTTTCAAACCTTGCCTGATCTAGATATGCATATATATATATATATATATATTGATTTTCATGGTCTGTAAAAACACGTGAATAAATATTGGAACATAAAATCCCAAATTGATGACAGCTTTTGTCAACCGAATGTTTATTTAAAAATATGATCGTATCAAACACATTTTTAAATATAAAAAAAGGACAAAATACGCAAAAAAAAAAAAAACAAGAAAAGAAAATAGACTTTGAGCGTTTAATTCAATTTCAAAAGCGATTTTGAGAAGAAAGGTGTCATCATCTTGGAACTGATAGGATATAAGACCCACGTGGAATGGTGCATGTATAAAACGGGTTAATGGGTATCTTTGACTTCTGAAGATTTGTAAATTGATGCCTTCTCCGTCTTTTGATGGCACAAAAATATAAACCTGAAGTGTTTGCTTGTTTTTGCTTTGGGGCAAGTCGTCAGAATTGTCTGTTGTTTATATCAGTTACAATTTACATATTTATAAACGATGGAAGGAAATTCAGAAAGACGTACTTATGTCAACAAGCAGAAATTATGGTTCAGTTAGTATTTCGGTGTTTGTAAACATCAACCTCAGGACATTCTAAATGGAGGTGACTTTTGCTGCCTATTTAAAGGAGTATATATAAGGTCAGTCCGGGAAGTACCTAGCCATTTTGTGTATTCCAAGAACGGGTCATAGGGATTCGATGTAACTTGATAATCAACCAGACAGGACCTTACAGACACTCTACCGGACAGTTTTACATTCAGCAAAGGGGACATCTTTGAGTGATTTTGTATACATAATATAAAATCTCGGTAATAATAAAAAATAAAAAATAAGAAAAGAGAATGTTCTGCATTTATCTTTTCAAACTAATTAAACATCTCATTAATATTCTGATAAAAAAAAGAAATATTCAGCCATAATCTTTTTAATCTTAGCTGTAATATAAGACCTCGATATAATTTAAATAAAGGAATATGTTGAGCCTTAATCCTTTCAGTTCAAAGTTTATCTTTTCAAACTTAATATCTAAGAAGCTGAACCTATGGAAATTATCTTAAGCCTCTGCTTCTTTCGTCTGTTTTGCTTATATCTTCTCTTTCCAACCTTCAAGTCCTTCAATCTTCGATCTATCTAAATATTAAACAACCATCGATTAGTTTAATCTATCAAAACCTTCCTACCTCCTTATTAAACTGCCTTACTTTTCTACCCTCTCTCATCTTACCTTCTTATTTACCTAACTTTCTTTTCTGTCTCTCTTATTCGTACCCTTTTAGTAAACCAACTTTTTTTCTGTCTCCGTCCACTTCCTACTCACTCCTTATCTCCCTTCCCTGTCTCACATCTTCCTGTCCTCTCCTCAAAGCTTCTGATCTCTTTCTGTCCTCTCCCTTCCTACCCTCTTATTAAACAACTTGACTCCTGTCCTTTTCCTATCTCTCTTCTCTGCACCCTTATCAAACAATCCAACTGCTTGCCTCGTGTTGCAACTGGAAGCTTAACATACGAACGCAGGTTGGAACAAGCAGAATAATATAATGGATCTTTCGAATAATAGAATACGCATATTCCCGGATGAATGGAGACGAAAAAAAAAATGAAATATGATCACGCGTTTTCCCGGGCTTTTGATCTTACAGACATGGATGGGTTCGCACGTGTTCACGTGCGTGTACAGAGATACCAAGACAACAAATGACATTTCAATAATACCACTCAACTTATAAAAAAAATGATGATGAGGACGTGCTTCGGTTGGCACAGAGGGAACAAATATCCCGTAGGTACCAAATGCCGATGTCGGAATTCAAGCAATAAATATATAAATAAATAGAAAGAAAACAAATAACTGAAATTGACTGAAATAAGTAAGTAACTTCAGGTGTGGGATTCAACTCGTGGTTATTTAATAATCGGGAGAACAACACTCGGCGCGTATCGTGTTGCTAAAAGAAATAATTATTGCACAAATTTCTGATTGATAAACACTGCTACGGACCAATACAAGTCTTATCATAAGCTATTTCTTTATCCCAATCACGTTGATTACTTTAACTGTTAGTAGGTGTATTCGACCTGGAACAGGGGACGGCAACACTTTTGTACCCACGAGTCGGATCGCAAATTAATGAGTAGACGGTGGGCCATAAAAATATTGAAAGTACTCATTTAAAAGTATTTCGTTGTATTTTGCCACAAATCTATGAATACACATGCTAAAAATCATTTACCTAACCCAAAAAGCTAATTAATAATCAAAGAATTCAATCTACTGACGGTTTATTTTAATCAAGGCATCTTTTGAAACTATTAAAAAGATAAAAAGACTCTTTGGAATATAAAAAAAGTGAGAATTGTCTCCCAATATTTGTTCGAATTCAAAATCCCTTCCAAATTACAAGCAAGAATTTTGTTAATTTCTTTAAAACACTTGAAGGCGTAAATAGAACGAATTCCAAGCAGTAATTATTAATTTATTTCTTATCAAAGAAACTAATTTTTTAATTATCATATTTTTGTACAGGGTGGGTCCCGGGGCTATTCCCCACTTTGCCCCCTTATAAATACGACCCTGCTCGTATAACCGACGTTAAATTTATTTCTCAAGATTATATTCATGATTATTAGTAACGACAAAATCTAATGATAATTACTCGATCATAGTTCAAATAATCCAATTCAAAGTTCAAATAATGCCGCTGGTATATATATATCAATGAAAATATGTTCAGATAAAGAATATGTAACATTTTATTATTTTTCCAGCAAGATTTAAAATTTAAAAGACTACTGCTGCTGGTGTTGCTAATGATATTGTTACATAATACAGGAAAATTTGAAATATATCTCTAATGGACGCGTATTATTTGCATTCATACGATGTTATGGGTCATACATTTTTTTGTATTGAAAGGTGCCTCTAGAGCTCTAATATGGAATCAGTTGATAAGGAAAAACATTTTCAGTCCGCGACAACTAACCTATCCATCATTGAAAATTTGTGGCTTGTTAAAGAAAAGACTTGACGAGCCAACTATTTTTTTAGTATTACGCATATGTAAAGAATTCACTTTTTTCTTTTCTGTCGCCACGCTATTGTCCGCCAACCCTCGTGACATGCCAGTAACGAGATATATTTCCACTATATCTGTCGATGAGATGTAATGCAGGGCGATGTGGATGCATGTCAAGGGCGAAAAGGACATAATCAACTTCACCTGAAATTCGAACTCGGTTCGACAATTCCCTTTTTTTTTTCGAGTTAGTAAGCGTCCCATCAACGCCACGCTTCCTGGTCCCATGCATAGACGAATACAAAGGAAGCAATTTCAGATCCTTGCTTGTTTTACTGTACTGATCAAATTTGTGGATCGAAGTGGATCTTTCTTCCATACAGTGAGTTCAATGTTCAGAGGGTGCCCTACAACTGTGGCCTTGTGTGACACTAAGCTGATCTTGATGAATAATTACTACTGCAGCGATTTCGATCCTCACTGGGTGCCCCAGAATTGCTTCTTTTTGCCAGAATAGTTCAAACCTCTCTGGCCGCTACATTTTATCCGATAGAGATTATCATATTTGATGACATATGAGACCTCCTTATTTCAGCAGGGGATATCAAGAAAAATGCTGTTCACTGAATTCCTCTCATTCATCACCAAGTTTATAGATATATCCACCTTGGGTTCTAGCCAAGGTAGGGTTAGACGATGAAGGATGAATTTACCTTTTGAGCAATTGGGAGGAGGGGGGGCTTATATACCATCAAATACGGTTGTTTTGCTCTTTTTGTACATTTCGACAAGAACTAATATAATTAACGTGATATTGTGCAGAATTTCATGGTCACTGGAGTGTGCGAAATAAAACCGACAGGCTAAGCAAAAAGAATGGCCTATAGAGTTTATTCAGAACAAAAATGAAATTAAAAAGAAAAAAGGTCCATGACAAGATAGCAAGGCTGACGTGGGCTTCCTGGGGTAGAGGGTTGTCAGAAGCCGTCTCAACTAACATATGTTGTGTTTACATTATTATTAATTTCAAACTAGTTCATCTTTCATCTCGTTTTTGTTGCTTTTTACCACTCCGTCCAGGTAGTTTAACATCCTACAGGCCGTTAAGTAATGGATTTATATTTTGAACAGTTGATGATCTGGATTTTCATCATATCACAAATGAATAAATTCTTGAAAATAACAATAATGTGTGTGTGTGTGTGTGTGTGTGTGTGTGAGAGAGAGAGAGAGAGAGAGAGAGAGAGAGAGAGAGAGAGAGAGACTTTGACTCAAGTATCAAGAATGCTAACTATCTTTAAAAAAGCTGTTGCTAGATCAGACATCAATTAAATCAATTGAACGTTGAATCTAGCGCGATGTGTTTACTGTTGTAGTATTACCTATAACCATACAACGAACAAGGAATCAACGGAAAATCGAAACCTGACAGAGAAAAAACCGCCAAACTTATTTAAAACACAATTTTTCTGTCGAAACTTGCGTGTTGTTAACAGTAAATCGTTTAATATTGCTTGAGGTATTGAAGAAGAGGAGGAGTAATTATTATGTATAAAAGTAAATTAAATACAGTTCTATTTCTATTCAAACTTGATATTTTCATAATCTGATTTTTTTTTGTGTCTGTTTTCTTATCAATACTACTGAAGTGTCTTAATGTTCATAATATTTTGGCCTTGTGTCATACAAAATTTCGGATCATAAATACCAGTAGGCTCGTTTATAATGCGGTTGTAAACGGCATGAACCCGCTCATACTAAGTTAAAATTAGTAGATATTGATAATTCCTCAACAAAACTTATCAGCCACGTTGAGCTATTTTAGTTCTGCAGACCAATTCATGAGTGCAGTAATTTCAATTCTCATTGGGGACCCATGATTATATCATTGTAGAAGAAAAAGATGAGTTTAGTGAATACCTACACATCGTCTCCCCGTATCGTAGTGGTAAGTTAACTAGTTTAGTAGATTCTGGCTACTGTTGTGAATTTGGTCCTCATGGGGTGCCGTACTTTCATTAATTTGAAGAATGCATAGTAACTCGAAATGCTGCGTAATTTTTTTTCTTTTTCCATAGCTCTAATAATGTTCTATCCATTCTTTTACGAAGGTATTGAACACTCTAAATAAATGTAATCAGCTTCACTGCTATTTTATAATACTTTTATTGTAACATTTTCTTTAAAAAGTGGCTAATTTTTATACATATATATGAAATAGTTTGGAAGATACATTTTCCAAGATTTTTTAAAAAATGTCTGTTGTCATACAACATCTTTCATCTTGGTTTCTTTTGGATGGTTCATTTTGTTTGGTTGCTTCAATCTTTTCTGCTTCTAGGTTAGGTAGTTTTCGATAGAGCGAGCTTTCAAGAACAAGAAAATATCATTAGTTTTTAAAAGAAGGTTCTACAACCAATGCATCCTCCTGATAGTCATCTATGGAGCTGAAACATGGAGCCTAACCAAAAGATTGGTCCTTATGCTGAGAACCATGCAAGAAAGGATTCTGCACAACGTCATATGGAGAAATCACAAGACAGCACAGTATATTAACAAAAAACAGGATCCAGAGATATATCATAGATCCATATAAAATGTATGTGTTTGTGTGATTATTGTTGAGACGATTTATTTGAAGAAATATTTCGTTCGGCACTGGAGTAAATCGAAGAGCAAATCGAACAACCGACCACGTAAAGGAATAAAGAACCTGAAGGAAGCAGTTTTAACGCAACTCTTCTCTACGAACTGAGCTAATAGAAATTCCCAATGGCGCACTTAAACCACCTATCTCTCCATTAAGAGGTCGTGGGCATATATATATATATATATATATATATATATATATATATATATATATATATATATATATATATATATATATATATATCCAATGAATTGTGTCTATAATTAACATATTCTGTCGGACATAAACTGTCCAATCTGATGATAAAAATGACGATTTCCTTAATAAAAAATATAAATAACAGAGGAGAAAGAGAGGAGAGAAAGAGAGGGGAAATCGTTGGCAGGAAAATAAGGGAACTCTCCAATTACAAATGAGGTGCCATCCATGATTCATTTTGAAGCCTAAGACTGAAATGTTCATCGTTCCAACATTTTCACCTGGTGATTCATTAATTTGTGAAACGAAGAAAGGCGTCCAGGTTGTTAATTTCCTTAAAAAGATACAACTTGATCCGGGGAAATTGACGCTTTTGTCGCACGGAAAAGTTGATAAAGATGCTTTTGTTAACACTTCTTCCCATCAGTCCCTACACTATTAGGCATAACATCTATCAATGTGTCTATTCTAGTCTCTCCATATCTATCTCGTGAGCTAGCTCAGTCTGTTACCCTGGAGGAGGAGGAGGAGGAAGAAGAAGAAGAAGAAGGAGAAGGAGAAGAAGAAGAAGAAGAAGAAGAAGAAGAAGAAGAAGAAGAAGAAGAAGAAGAAGAAGAAGAAGAAGTTAAAAGACAATAGAATCAATAATGAATGAATAGCTTTAAAGCATAATGAACCAGATCGGGAAAAAAACATCAGGATGATTCAAGTTAATTTTAACACTCTAACATGAATTGAGGGACTGAAACGAGATGAAACCAGTGGCTGACTTGCCCAACGGGATATCGGGGAAATCTCCCGGTGGACACCTTTAGGTTAGACCCTTCTTAGACGTTACAATATCTATTGGTAGATATCTTTTGTAGATTGCTTACTGTCGAGGTGATTTGTGCTTGATAAAATACTCGGATTGTGATTAAGATTAAGATTTTAGTTCGTATAGTGTCTACACAAGACGGGCGGCATATACTATTGTCTGAAAAAGAAACAGAAAGAGAGATGGATGGATATCAATTAACGTTTAATTTGTTTTTGAAACTGATAATATATCACTTTTTCTTTGCACCGTTGGAAAAAATGTGGAGGTTGGGAGAATGCTGAATGAGGATTTTGCCCTCAGAACGTAAAAATAAATATACCCATTCGATTTTGACCTTTAAAAGTAAAAAAGATTCCTCTGAATTTCGAACCCTAAAAGTGGATATCACCATTTGATTTTGACCACTAAAAGTGAAAAAAGAATCTCCGTCGGTTTAAACCCCTGACAGTATAAGGTGTCACTTGATTTTGTTCCGTAAAAATGAAAATATACGTTCCTTCTCTTAATGAGAAAAGAATCTCCTTCCTCGATTTTGACACGATACAATGGTGTAAAAGGCCCCTTCTCGATTTAGACCCTTAAAGAAAATTCTCTTTCGATTTTGTTAACTAAAAGTGAAAAATGAAAGTCCCCCGTCGATTTTGACCACTAAAAATGAAAAAAAATGTATCCCTCGAATTTTGACACCTTCACTCCAATTTAAAAAATCGCTGACATTTAGATATTTGAACGTGAAAAATAATTCTTTTTTGAAAAAAAAAAAGAAAAAAAAGTTTCCTCCTTATAATCAACATAACTTCCGATCCATGAATCTCCTGTTTTGAAAAAAATTACCTCAACTGTATTACATCAAGAAACGCTCCAATCAAAACAGCACTATTCAAGGTATTCACGTACATTCAACAAACATCGTGATGTGTTAAAAATGTTTTAGCTTCTTCTTAAATAAAGAACGCAACCTACGTCACATTTGGTTACGAGAATCGGTTAAAGAAAAAAAAAGAAAAAATGTTCTACTACGTCATTAAAAAGTAAGAGATCATTCTCACCATGATCGATAAATATGTAGATAGACAGCCAACCCCCCGAATTGAAACCTAGCATTAAACACATTTTGGGGGGTTAAAAACTGATTTGCTAAAAATGTTTCCAGTGATCAAATTCGCCCTCACAAAAAATTTCATGGGTTTATGTCGAGTAGTTTTTGTGGTAGGCGGATTCATACAGACAGACGGGCTTTTGGCGAATTATAATGATATTAATAGATAAAATATCGAATAGATGTTGCATTTGTCTACTTGAAACCATTGCTTTTATTTGATTTATTTTCTAAGTCTTAGGACTAGGCGGGCCCTTCTACACAATTTCCCGCTAGGAATTTTAGGTTCAGTCCACCACTGGAAACACTTAGTCTACTGATGATAATAAATCATTTTAATTTTTCGTTTAAACGTGTGTACTGGAATATGGTTTGTATCAATGTTTTTTGGAAGTTCAGGAAATTTTTTTTTACTCGAGAAAATAAAATAAGACGAACATCTTGACTTCATTCTTGCAAATAGATGATCGATTTCTAGTTCCCATCAATCATGGTTTGTTAATGTCTATCTTTTCTTCTTTTTTTTCTTCTTTCTTCCCTCTTTTCTTCTTTCTTTTCTTCTTCTTCTTTCTTTTCTTCTTCTTCTTTCTCTCCTCCTTTCTTCTTTTTTCTTCTTCTTTCTTCCCTCCTTTCTTTTTTCTTTTCTTCCTACTTTTCCCCCTCCCTTTCTTTTTTCTCTTCTTCCATTCTTTTCTTTCTCTCTTTCTTTCTATCCGTTTAATACTTATTCATTCCACTTTCCCTTGTTCCATTAATTCTCTTCTTTTTTTCCCTGTCATTTTGATTCTTCCTTCCTCTTTTCTTCTCTCTTTTCCTTCTCTCAATTTCCTTGATAATTCCTTTGCGCTTTAAGAGACTGGCGAGCAAATGCCATCGACCGATTTTTGTATTTTGAAGGAGTTTGAAGGACGAGATTCGGCTTCGCACCGACATTCCTTATCAAACCTTTCCCAATTAAAATTGCAGATATCTTTACTAATCGGTCCGACATTTATCTGCAGGGCCTGACGATTAACACGGACTATTTCATAGAGTTATAGACAGACAGACAGACAGACAGACAGACAGACAGACAGACACATAAACACAGACATAGCTACACACACTATTACACCAGCGTATAAATTCAAAATGTACGAACTATTTAGATTTATTCATCAGTCTATATTTAAATATTTATATCTAAATTATCTATCTCTCCATCTATCTATCCGTCTATTTGGATTTATTCAAGACTATCTAAAGGTTTCTTCGGTTTTTAACTTGGTGTGTCTGTCTGGCTGACTGGCTATGTATGGGTATATCACGCGTAGAGGCTGCACCACTGAAGCTGGAGGGCTGGAAAAAATATTTAGATATTTACTCCTTATAAAATGGGAATCTAAGACATCATAAAAACTACTACAAAACTTGAATGGCAATGGGCGGGCCATGTTGCAAGAATGAAAGACAACCGATGGACATCTCGTCACACACATGGATCCACAGAGACCACATGCGAAACCGAGGCCGACAAAATACAAGATGGAGAGATGAACTAGACAAATTCAGAAAATACTGGCTCCACGACACCCATGATAGAGAATTGTGGCGAATCCTAGAGAAGTTTAAAGACTAATGATGATGATGATGATGATGTCTAGAAAAGGAAAACGGACGGATGAAGTATTGCAACATTATTATTAATTTTGACCTGCTTTTGCACTGAGTAATCTTTGTTGTAGAATTACGGTCCGATTCAAAGTTGTCATAAAAAGCAACTGAAAGTTTGGATGAAGGTAAAAAAGAAAAAACAGTCAAAATTAAGAAAAATGTTGCAATACTTCATCCAAGAATGAATTTGAAGAAAAAAATCCGAAATAGTTTCGAAAGTTTTGTGCTTGAAATTTCGGGCTGAACGACGTTCCTCGGTCGAATAGACCAGTTGATGTTAATAGCAATCAAATGAAGACAGGACTTGAGAATAATCAACTAGAAGACGTGACAGATGACCAAGTTAAGCTTGGAAAATAATTTGCATCGCTTGGTTATGCTATACGCTTTAATATGTGACTTCCACATGTAAAGAGAAAAAAGAAAAAAATACTGCATTTCCGTATGCGATTTGCTACACATGAGGTCATAAAAAATATTCTGATTTTTTTATAAATAGGAACGAACAATAAGAATGAAGACACTATAAGACAAAGTTGAACCAAAGAAGTCATGGGGCAAACGAAATGCAACCAGCTCTAACCCTACCAAAGACCAATCTCAATCAAAAGAAAGTGATGTTTTCTATATAATGGGATTGGAAAGGTGTCCCCTACAATGAACAAAGAATCAAACGATTGATTCGAACTGTTCTCAATTGAATCAATTGAAGGTATCATTCAACCAAAAATGTCCGCTAGGAATTAGTTAAGAGAAAGTTCGTATCCAGTTATAACTAAGATTGGCCATATCTATCTATGCACCTCAGTCAGTTTGTACCCCAGATTGTTCATATCTATCTATCCATCGTTTTTTCAGTGGAGGCCAATCTATGGGTTATATCTATCTATGCGCCTCAGTCTATTTGTACCCTAGACTATTCATATCTATCCATCCATCTCTTTTCAATGGAAGCCATACATACATTAGAGCTATACATCAGTTGGTTTATGCTGTCAATGGAGCAAACGTTTGTTTTAGCCCGTGCTCACGCGCACGCTGGTTCGTGCATATGTTCAACCTACTAAACCCGCTTACCCCCACCATACGCGCACAACCCCAAGTATCATAGGCCCTGTCCAGTGGTTGATGACGTCTTGGTATGTGTTGACAGCACCGCAGTCAGTGTGTAAACTTTTTCTTGTCAATTCCTCCACACGTGACAAGGAGACATGACAAACACAACAAATGGCCAGCCCGATTGTTGGTGGTCTCCCCAGCAAGTGTTGCACAAGTAATGGAGACAGGGGGCCAGCAGCTGAAAATGTAGGCCCCCGTCATCATTCATTCATCTTAACACCCTATCCCTGCAAAACTCCCGAAGTTACCTCAACCTCCCAATCTCAATGAGACGAGAAAGGAAAAATCTCTCAAAAGCTTTTTTTTTTCAACACGTGTGTGTCGAAGAAATTGTCTGAATGAATCGACAAGTGTTCATACATGGTTTTTGCTCACTGATGTCAAATTAGCCGCTTTTCGGCTAGATCTGGCTGATTATTTCCCCCCAATTTAACCGATAAAAATCTACGATCGCCAATTACATCTAGTACGTTTAATAGAAGAAACGTTCAATTTTTTTGATTAATTTTTTCTGGAGTTTCAGTTGAGAGTTATTTTATGGCAAATGGCCTTTGAATGAGAATATACATAAATAAGATATAAAATATATAAGATGTATGGAATCTAGCCGAATTCAGCCATTTTAAAGGGTAGTTTTAGCTATAAATAACATACCATACTTGGTAACATTGTTTTCACTGGTAGGGGTTAGAGATGGGCTTTTATATCCTAGAAATGTCCTACTCCAGCATCTCATACCACCTTGCCTCCTCAGTCACGAACCTCACTGACCTGTCATCATGAGAAACGGTCAGCTGAAAGAAATTAGTTGAGGAATAATGTATATCCGGCATAAAACACGCATGATACACTTTCTCCTTTCTTATAGTTAAGTGACCCCAGCCCGAATTTCCGGATTTTAAGATCACAGAAAATATTCGGTTCTTACGAATTAAATGTCGTTTTTTTTTTTTCGAATAGTAAGGTGGAGGATCCAGAAGAAGACAGGGGTCAGGGACATCATAGAATCCATAAAAAATCTCAAACGGCAGTGGGCTGGCCATTTTGCAAGAACGGTGGACAACCGATGTACATCGCCACTCACGACATGGATCCCCAGAGATCACATGCGCAACCGAGGCCAGCAGAGTATTAGATGGAGTGACGAAATAGACCAATTCAGAAAGTACTGGCTCCGCGACACCCACGATAGAGAAATGTGGCGAATCCTGGGGAAGGTCTATGTCCAACGACAGACGTTAACAGACTGATGATGATGATGATGATGATGATGATGATGATGATGATGATGATGATGATGATGATGATGATGATGATATGAAGGATGAAATAAGCAAAAACGAAAGAAAAAAGAAGGCAGTAGAAATTATACAAGGTGTGACTCATTTGAAGCAGTAACCTCTACCCCAACGATCCTCAAATGATAATATGCCGTCTAAACAAAATTTCTTTAGGTTTAGTGGTCACAAACTCAGTGATAGCACGAATTGTGGTTTTCTTATTGTTGAACTTTTCTTTACGGATATGAAGATCAAAATACTTGAGAAGATGATAAGCTGTTGGAAGTATGTCCGGTGAATATGAAGAATGCTGAATGATCTCATCCCCCAATCCTTAGAGGTGTGGAGTACGGCACTTGTAGGGAGCAATTTAATCAGTTCATGTCGGGAAAATTTCTCAACTTAATAACCTTCCCTATTACCTTGATATGATGTAGTAAGGTCGCTGTTGAAGTCCTCAATTCTACAGAACATTCTTGAATCGTTGTTCGATGGTCGTTGGCCACTGCCGTCGATAATTCTTCATCATTAAGAAGAACAAATTCGGGGCCTACATCTAGTTTATCATTGCTATCCATGTATTTCGACTTAAACCTATTAATCAAGACTGAGGAGCTCACTCCACATGTTTTGCCGATGTTATCAGCAGCTTGAGCAGCATTTGGTCCTAATTTAAAATCGTACTTCTAAGGTAGACACCATTGCTATTGAGGGTTTGAACTCCTCCAATAATAACGAATCATATCGCTATTTATATTGAATCTTAAAAAAATGCTTTTAAATTGGTAAATCTGCCACTCTAAACATTATTCTCTATGATGTAAAAAGACATTTCATGTTAGCAAAGAGAGAATTTATAAGAATTCTGCATTTGGGGTTAAGCTTTCGCAGTTTGTCATGACTTGTTCATTGATACAGAAATTTTCAAATTATGATTTGACAAAAGGAAGTTAAAAAGTTATTCTTGGCCTCAAAACGAACTTGAAAATCAAAAATAGTAATGTATTTCTCTCAAATGTATTTCTCACCCCCCCTCATAATTAGTGGTATTACACAAGAATTTAGGGTCACTAACAGTGGAGACATGAGATGAACGCTTTTCGGATTTTGCCAACTTGGTCTGGGCACTGACGCCACCAAAGGTCGACACTAAGACGCTTGCGACGGTTTTCGGAAATGTTATGATCATAGATAATTTCATGGCACTTGGCAAAAACTGCGCAACAGTCACTAAATATGATAAGTACCCCGCTTTGCAAGGTGTAAAAACCTGATATATTTAGGTTTAAAGGATAATACGAACTCTTGAAATCAATATTCGGTTATAACAAATATTTCAGTATTTATTCACAACAGGTTGTAATATATAAAGCTTAACTTCGTGAAACTCAATTGAAAGAGTGATGAGCACCCAGTGCGGATCGAACCCACTATTGTAGCAATAGTCAGCGAGAAAAACAAGCTTGCTTACCACTACTCTACGATGTGACGTACTTATGATGACATTTACAAAACTTAGTATAATAAAGGTGACAAGTGTGGCCTCAATGAAGATAGAACTCACTTCTGTAGAAGTGGTTTGAGAGACAAGCTTGCTATCGGCTATTCCATTACAAGGCAGATATATATTCATATCTACAAAAATTAGTATGAAGTCGGAGGAGTATATACAGTGATGATCATAGTAACAGTCTAAGGTACAAGTTTTGCCATTACACTATATCAAGCCATTTAGATATTAAACTGTTTTTATAAGCAACGGCTTTGAACTCAAGTGTTTGATAAAACCATCATAGAAAATGCAACAAGTGAATTCGTTTGCCAACCTTTTCTTAGCATGCTGTAATCGAAGTAATACCGCTATAGTCTATTAGAGTTTTGTTTTCTAGTAAACACAATAAATGGCGTTGAAATCGATCCTTGGCTGACGCAATTAGCCGATAATCACCACAAAGACTGAATTCAGTTGTATAAACAAGTCTTGCAATAGAGAATGTATTGTTCGCGAATTTCGTTATGCCTTCTAAATTACGATGGATTGTTCTTCGCTTGAAATTCTTTTCTGTTGTTTTGACCACAAAAAAAGTTCCCTTTGTATTCGACGTCAAATGACATTAAGAGGATTTAACTTTAACGTTTTAGATTGGTCATCCAAGGAGCTGGATTGTTTTCATAACGATAATTCTATCAAGACCCGAATAGAGAGTGCAACATCTGTTGAATACGGCGAACAAGCGCAAACCTTCCAGTCAACATTTAACAATTTTATGCAAGGTCACCAAAGGAACGTGAAGTTTAGAGTTTAGCCCAGTAGAATTGGTCAAAATGTATACATGGACCAGTAACAAATTTGCATAAAGATGAAACTTGGTGTATAGATAAGGCATAGATCCCATTGAAACATATCAACCGTCTTCCAAAATCTGAGTATAAGTTTCTGAGCAAAACGACAAAACGTGATTAGTCCAATTATAGGATAATAGGGAGTCGATTTGATTATGCAGGAGAGATATGAGTTCCTAAGACAAGATAAAACCCTGTAAACAAGAGCGTAACATGAGATTAGGGGGCCTGGGGGCTAGGCCTCTCGAGAACAATATCTTCCAACATTTATTGCTGTGGTTCCGGATCTGGGGAGCTGCAGTTCCGAACCTAAGGAGCACGGTTGTATAATGTATAGGAGAGATTGAAGTAGGTGAACTACTCTTCAAAAAGCTTTTTGGGGCCCTCCTCTATTGAGGTCGGAGAGGGGGCAATTTAAAATCGCTCCCCATTCACTCTCAGAGCTACGCTTCTGTTTATATAAATCAAGGTTTCCTGTTTATAAACTAGTTTTGGAGTGAAAAATACATTCCTGATGTAGAGTTTTCAAAATTTTGGAAATTTCCCCAAATTAAACTGATACGCTATTACTGCCTCTTTCCTCCAGGCTACAGACAGGTAATGCATCTTTAAATGTGAAGAAACTTGTTCAAGGTCTCTGAGGGAATAGCACACCTTTTCTGCTCACCGTTTCCAGATGTTTTTCGTCAATTGCTGCTTCCAATTGGTTATATTGGAAGCATCTCTTAAAGCAGCGAATCGCAAAGGAAAATAAGTTTAGGTCGTTTGCTTTTTTTTGTTTACAAAGAATCCATACATCAACTAACATAAGCAAGATAGTGCAAATGATTTTTAACGCTTGATTCGGGTATTTTGAAAATGTTGCCCATCTCCCTCTTCGCGTATTGTCGACTATCCTAACAGTCAATCGAAACTGTTGACATAGATTTCTTCAGTTTTCAAATGGTTCAGGCTTGCTATTTATGTATGTATGCATCACAGGCACAAGCCACTCCAATGAAGCTAGAGAGCTGAAAATTTAAATATTTTTTCTTATCTTATATCTAGCTAGTTTTTTTTAAAAGGTTTTCGTTGTGAGAGTCAATTTGCAATGTAAATTTAAGCTATCTTGGTCCATTAGTTCGTATTCAGTAGCAGTTTGAGTCTGGTAGCATTTTTTTGTGTGTGATCACTGCCCAACGAGAGGCGAGAGAAGCAGCTAATTCATTGATCATCCTTTTTTCCAATTTCATTTTTTGATCATCCCCAAAACAGCATGAAAGACGTTGGTCACGCAACAGTTTCTATTGAGCGACTAACAAGACGTATTCTTAAGTAATATCTAGATTTGATTGCTGAAAGCCTTCACTGATCAACACAAA
This sequence comes from Thysanoteuthis rhombus, assembly GCA_963457665.1. Lineage (NCBI taxonomy): Eukaryota > Metazoa > Mollusca > Cephalopoda > Oegopsida > Thysanoteuthidae > Thysanoteuthis > Thysanoteuthis major. The sequence goes on along the minus strand of OY735204.1, from coordinate 74,374,975 downwards.
CAAAAACGAAGAATTTGACAAGTGATTTGGCTGCATTGGTATTATAGATTCTATTGAACATCTTGAAAGAATAATTGAAGACAATAGTTGGTGATTTATATGGATCATTCTGTGTCTGTCTCTCAGCCTGTCTACACGATATATCCTATAGTTCTCAATGAATTTCAATGAAATTTTGTAGAAAGATGGTTCATAGGTGATCTTCCCTCAAATTTTTAGTCGTCAATCAGTGTGCATATATATATATGAATATATTAATAGTATATACTTGTGTATATAGGTATACTTATATGTCTGTAGGTCTGTATGTAAATACATATTGATAAATGTGCGCACGTGTGTGTGTGTGTGTATGCACGTATATTTCTGTATGTGTGTGATTTTTTTGTCGTAGTTGTGCATTTCTTTCAATGAGAAAATTACGTGCATGCTGAATGTTTGTGCAAATGTAAACTTTTTTTACTTCTTTAAATTTTGGCACAGCTTATCTCTCATGGCGAATCAAACTGTATTGGAAGGTTTTCATATCATACAATGCGTTTAACTATAAGGAACTGTCACCAAAACTCTCCAAATAGGTTTCTTCAGTTTTCTGGTGGGTCCAGCAGTAGACCTGCATTATATTAGCATCAGAATTACTACATTGCTACCGTAAGTAACTAACCTTCTATGTGAATATTAGTTTCCCTTGTGCACTAGTTTCAAAACTTGTGCGCACGTTCAAATGCTCACAGCTTGATGGAAATTATGGTGATTGGGCAAAGAAGAAGTGATGAAATTTTCACGGGAATCCAGGAATTCATTTTTGATTGAGAGGTATCCCCTCCGCCCAGCTCTAATATTTATGCATTCGCTCATGTCTGTAAATGGGGTAAAGGAGAGTTGATTAAATTTGTGGCGGATCCAGGTAATCAATTTTGATTGAGAGATATTCTTCAGTTTAAAAAAAAAAAATTATTTTTTTAAAGAATTTTAGTACATGCTCGTGACTGTCCACATAACATCTCCAAAACGTCGTGAACGACTTTCAATGAAATTTCGTTGAAAAGTTGACGGGAAAAGTGACTGAATTTAAGGCTCAATGAATTTCGACGAAATTTTGTGGAAGGTTGGGCAATGGACTATGGAAATAGTGATCAAATCTTTGGGCGGATCCATGCACAATTACTTCCCCTGACAATAGAGTTGGTAGAGGTATGCGCTCTCCGATTACTATCTTGTTTTTCTTGTCTTTAGCTTAAATATCAGCTCGAATTCGCCAGTTTGGTCAATCCACCTGGCTTACTTTCACTTTATCTCTATTAAACACACACACACACACGCACACACACACACACACACAAAGTATCAACTATATCGTTTAAGTATAAACTGTGTGATCGGATTGATACAGGCTTCAAAATGATTTATAAAAAAGTTAATGTGTAATTTGAGAGTCCTTGGTTAAATACCTGTAAAATTTGCGGGTATAAATATTAGCACTTTTTTGTGCACCAATCACAAAACCATATGTTAAAGAGAGAGAGAGAAATATATAGAGAGAGATTGACTGACGGACGGACAGACAGACCGACAGACATAGTGAACATGAATGATAGAGTGAATGATAGAAAACCTGAAATAAAACACACGGAGAATCAAGTACAAAATGTCGGCTTTCACAAAGAAACTGGAATGTGCCGTGGTAAACATATTAATTAACCTTAAATACGATATTCGAAGCAAAAGAAAAGGGGAAAATTATAAGATATTCCATTTCCGCAACACCTGAAATGGCTTACTTACCTTTCTTTCTTGCTCTCTTTCTTTCACCTTTTATCTTTTTCTTCCTTCTATCTTTCTTTCATCTTTCTTTCTCCAACCTTCAATCTTTCTGATTTTCTTTCTCTCTTCACTTTTCTTTTTTTTTCCATCTTTCTTTCTTATCTTCTTTCTTTCTTTATCTTCGTTCTTTTTTTCTTGTTTCCCCTTCTTTTCTGTCTTCTTTCGATTTCTTTCTTTTCTCCTTCTTTGCCTCGTGACAGCAAAACAATGAGTCCATAGAAAAATAGCAAATAATATTCATGACGTTTCATGAGACACATCCTAAAATGACGATTAGTTCGGCTGCTTTTGCAGATTATACCTCAACAAAAAGATTTTCAAAAAATCACACACATACAGAAACCTACATTCATACATACATACACACGCACACGTGTGTACATTTATCAATATGTATTTACATACAGACCTTCAGACATATAAGTATACCTATATATACAACTATATACTATTAATATGTTCATATATATATATATATATATATATATATATATATATATATATATATATATATATATATATATATATATATATATATATATATATATAGTATGTGTGTGTGTGTGTTATAATTAACACCGAATTAGCGAAATTACCTAATTGGCGAAATTTTAACTTTTTTACAAAAAATATTTGAATGAATAAGTAAGTACGGCGTAACACACACTCAGAGACGCAAACACACACACACACACACACACACAAACGCACGCACACGCACACACATATATTCATACGTTTTTTTATAATTTATTAAAATTGTTCTGTCGAATTAAGTATCCATTTCATATATATCTCCACACAAATATTCATGAACACATATGCACATATACATGTGAATGAATATATGTCTCTCTCTATGCATCTAATTACATATATATGTACACGTATATGTATGTGTACAAACATACATACACCGTGACTATTCGAGTGGAATAGATGAGTAAACCAGCAAATTTGGTGACAGTAGTATATATATATATATACGAATAAATATATATATATATATATATATATATATATGTATATATATATATATATATGTGTGTGTGTGTGTGTGTGTGCGTGTGCGAATAGATGAATAGCTGATAATTCTCCTTTTTTTACGACCAGTTCCCTTACTGTTTCTTTTTTGACATTGTTTTTCTTTTCTTTTCTTCTGAAGGAGAAAATTATCAAAGACAATAAAATGCAGATCTAAGTTTGAGGTTCAATCCCAGCTGTCAAATCATTTAACATATGTATCTAAAAACTGGGGCGGGGGACAAAAATAAAAAAAATAAAAAAAGATAGAACTCCAAACCCCTGCCCCTATCCGTGCAAAGTGCAGTTGCCCTAACCTGGTCTTATGAACTTCTGAGCCCATATGGAAATATTTTTGCTTGGCCGCAAATTCTTGGTGAAGTGAATGAAGTTTATTGTGGACATATCTCTACTGTAGGATAGAAAGCAACTAAAATGTCCGCTTAAAAATCCCCGAGAAAAAGCTTTCAACGCTGTTCTAATCAACATCTTATTCAATTCAAGTATAGTGAAAAAAATCTGAATATGAACAATATGGACCAAGACTTTCTAAGAATTCATAAAAAGAATCAGATTGTTGCTGTTTTCTGTAAGACCTGGAATGTGGTGTTAGTTGTTCGTTGCAATGTGTTGTATGGATGTTGCAATGTGTTGTATGGATGTTGCAATGTGTTGTATGGAAGTTGCAATGTGTTGTATGGATGTTGCAATGTGTTTTATGGATGTTGCAATGTGTTGTATGGATGTTGCAATGTGTTTTATGGATGTTGCAATGTGTTGCTGTTTGTTATACTGTCACCAGTCACTTGAAGTTTTGTCACGTTTTAATCTATCCAAGGAATTTTTGGTCGGCTTGATACTCTAAGAGTGCAGCTTTTTTTGTTCTGTCCAAGTGCAGTTATTATCCGGTGTAGTTTTCGTCCAGACCCCGAAATTAATAATGACAATGTTTCATCGAAGAAATTCAGACAGCTCATGTTTATTTCGTCAACTACGTGCATTGTAACTAACAAATATACATTCAGATACTTGCCTACGCACTCCCTCTGCACCATACTCAATTATGTATAAGTGTTTTGGGAATGTTGTCCTAATTTCAGTATATCTTTTGAAGTCAACGTTTCGGCTGTTGTACCCTACGACCTTCTTCAGGTGGCTGTCGTAAACTGGGGTCCTTTCTGAATGCTGAGACAGTCAGTATCGAAGATTGAGGATTAAATATCCTCGTGCCGCTGTCTAATTTCGGGTGGAACCAATTGCTAGGTCATAAGGATAATTTTGACCGTTTTTCAGGAGTGCACAGTCTTTTCCGACATCATTAGACAATTCCATTCTCAAGCTTTGATGACGAACCTCTGCCCCAGGGTTCCAAAACACCTCCAGTTACAGCATTTATCAGAAGAAGGCTGTAGGGCCGAAACGTTGCGTCCAAAAGATGAACCGAGTTGAGGAAAACATTCAGAAAACACTTATACATAATGATAATCCTTCATCAAAAGAAATTCAGAGAGAAATTGCTTTTTTTTTTTTGCTGGGTCCCCCTCTTCTTTTACAGTTTCCTAGGCTGTCTGGCCTACTTTTACTCCAATGTCATCATGTTAAGGGTGATAGAAGAACCATACAGGTTGGACTAGACAGGGATCAGGTAGATGGATTGCTGGAGGGAGCTTTGTTGAGACGAGTCAGGCAATTGCGTATAAACCTACCTATTCCTTAGCGGTAGCATAGCTAGAAAAGGGAACAGGGGAGACCCCCCCGCCCCCTACTGGTACATTTTTCAATAGTGTCGCCTTTAGTTTCCTTGTGACATAAAAATCTCATTATTTCTTTAATGGCATCTTTTTTTTTACTTTATCGGATGTCCTTGGAAGGACTATGAGGACTTGTTACCTTGTACTACAAACCTTTCTATATTTTCTACCTTGTGTTTCATACATCGTAATTTTTTTACTGCTTCGTTTTATTTTCATTTTATGGTTAAAATAAAGACGTTTAAATGATGCTCGTTTTTATTATATTTCGATTTTTGATTATGAGCCGATCATGAAACATTTTTTTAATCATAAAACTAGAAGGCACTCTGAGAGCGCACACTTCTGCCAATGTCATTGTCATCATGATTAATCATACATTGATCCGCTCCGAAAATGTAATCATTTCTTCGATGACCCATTCATTGCCAATCTTTCCAGAAAAAAAAGTCATTGAAATTCGTTGAAAATTTTTGGATATATGGGTGTGGACAGATGTATGAAACGTTGGTGACAGTATGAAGTAAGGACATAACTACAATGTAGGGGAGGTAAGTGTGTACCGATCCGCCCAAAAATTTAATCACTTTTTCAGTAAACCTTTGCCAATCAGACCAGAGAACTTTTGGAAAGCGCGTGGGACATCAGGAGAGTTTCCAAAAATTTATGGGGGAAAAAAAAAAACTGGAAAAATATCTGTCAAGTAAAGATTCCTGGATCTGCTCCAAAATTTAGCAATTTCTCCCATACCCCATTACCGAGCTTTCTATAACTATGTTCAGCTACAGACTACGCACAAATATATCAATCAAGAGGGACACATAAGGGGGGGGTGATGATCAATAAGCTTGGCAATAACCTGATACGAATTTATATTTTACATAATTACATGGCAAATTATATCGTGAGTTGTTGATGACTGATATAGGCACGAAATGTTGACATTCACAGGGTATATATCCATGTAATTCTCATATATAAATACCAGAATTATATATAAATATATAAATAAAAATGACACGTACGAAACGGGTTGAGTCTTATTAGAAAACATGATACATCAAAACCATAACTAAAAAGTTTGTCTTTCTTTTTTTTTTCATTTTTTCTTAAATTTATTCAATCCTTCATTGCAGAATTTATCCATCTGTTTTCATATATATATATATATATATATATATATATATATATATATATATATATATGCAAATAGGGCAGATGCATAAACGTGATTGTGCAGCGAATCCTTGCTCTCTTTCTATATATATATATATTCATGAAATGGACAAATTTGGTCCGATAGAAAGAATTACAAATTGCGTTTTATTATGTAGAAACATATTTGAAATGTTCTCCTAAGATTTTATATAATATAGCGAAATTTATAATTCTCCCTGACTGACCAAATACGTCCTTTTCTCAGATACATACTGTTGTGTTGGAAGAGATGAAAGAGACCGGGAACAACTGTTGAACAATGTTATTTGGCCTTAGCATTATCGGCAGGCTGTTTAGCACAATGGTAAGTGCATCGCTACGCTGAAGAGGCTCCCTAACGTTAGCCTCTTCAACGTAGCGATTCCTGCAGCAGCCCCATTTTCTTAAAGTGTCTAAATTGGATGATGTATTAACCGTATAACGACGGGAGATCATTTCAAATAAGTTTCTATATAATATAACGCAATTATATATATATACATTTACTCGCTGGTGTCCCGGTATCATTACTTTGTAACAGACTAAGCTAAGTCTAGTAAATGATATGGTTGTCTAGCCGAAGTATAGTGATTAGCCGGCTCGTCTGGTCATTATTACTTTAGTCCTGTTGATCTACACTTGTTCACATGTGATATACTAAGTTGAGTCAAAAAATACCTACGTTGTGTTGGTGTTTAAGTTGGCTGTATATTTTACTCGGTGAATCCTCTACGGCAGTTTGCATGTTGAGTGAAAAGCGAGGATTTTGAATGTTCAGTTCAACTAAATTAGTCTTTTTTGTTTTAGGATATATGCGACTACATAATTAGCAATAGATTGAATGGGTCCATTCACGTACTTATAAAATTCACTATACCTACGCAATAACGAATAACACACACACACACACACACACACACACACACACACACACACACACACACACATATATATATATATATATATATATATATATATATATATATATATATATATATATATATATATGTATATATAAAAGTACATTCATTTTCTTATTTCAGTTTATCCTTGAATAACATTCTATCGCTTCCTTTCTTTCCTTTCTCTCTTCTTTTCTCCCTTTCTTCCTTCTTTCCTTCCCCCCCTTGTTTATTTCTTTTCTTCTCTAATTCTTTGTCATGGTGTTTCCATCTTCAACCATTATTATATCCTAACCATTCTTTCTTTGTCTCTTTCTTTTTTCTTTTTCCCACTCGTTCTCCCTCACTCCCTCATTGCCTTTTTTCTTTCATCTTTCCTTCTTTCTCGTTTTGTCAGTTCTTTAGTCTCCTCTTCCCCGCTTCTTCTCTCTCTTTTTCTCTCTCTCACACTTTTCGTCTTTCTTTCATCTTTTTCTTCTTTCTCGTTTTATCTGCCCTTTTGTCTCCTCCCTGCTTCTTCTCTCACTCTTTCTCTCTCATTTCTTTCATCTTTTTCCTTCTCTTTCGTTTTGTCAGTCCTTTGTCTCCTCTTTCCTGCTTCTTCTTCATTCAAACATGATTGCTCATTTCTCCCCCCCCCCTTTTGATCTTCCTCTCTTCAATCACCCTCTCTTTCCACTTCCTTTTCTTGTTCTCAACGAAGATGTGGGAGGGGCAATGAAGAGGGGTGTCAGGGGCATTTCCCTTCCCTCTCTGTCCCATTTACGTCCCTTGTCGCCATCCAATAATCAAAAACTGCCCACGACTTCACCAATTACATTTCTTACCACAACCCTTCGAGCTTCACGCTTCTATCCTCACACAGGCTTTTATGACATTCCCCCCACGTCTCCTAGTTTCACCCCACATCACTTCAGCCCCACTCGTCTCCCCGGTCGATTTGGTTTCAGTTTTCCCCAGTAATTTCTAGTACACGGTTGGCAAACCGCTAACCTGGACCTCATATATATTAACAGTCTTGCTATGGATGAAAGGGTGTCACTGATGTGACGGGGATGAAGGTGCCTACCCCCTAATCCCCCTCCCCCCACCGAGGGTACTGGTGAGGGAGACGGTTTCCTTGGCAGTGGATTAGAGTTGGGGCGGGAAGTAAATATGAGGAAATAGCGACTGGAAGAAGTTTATCACCTTGGCAGCCACAAGTGGTCTTGTCATTGCTACTTATTCTTCTGTCTAATCGTCCCAGACATTTCGGAGCTCCTAAAAAACATGTACATACTCTTAAACATGATTCACAAGCACTGTCTTGTATAGTTTGTTGTTGATAAAATTAGATAGTTTTTTTTTGGCGCAGGGGCATTAAACTGAGCCCGAAAATGGAAGGTTTGGTTTGAATTCTTTTGCTTGCGATGTGGACGATACCAACAGTAAATAATACTATATAATTTTTTGATAAGATAGATATTTTTCACATTTATTTTTAATGTCCAGCTTCCTTATTAGTTCACGAGGTTTTGTAAAAAAACTTTAACACTACATGTATTTAAATATGATTGGATCCTCGAAGATCACATGTGTAACTGTGGCCGGCAGAATATAAGATTGTGTCACAATCTAAACAAGTTCAGAAAGTATAGGCCGTGTGACGACAGATAGGTCCGACGAATTCGGGGGAAGGACGGGTCCTTACAGATTGATGATGATCGTGATGATTTAAAAAAACATTAATTAGTGGTAATTGTTGTAATCATGTAATCTTGTTACAGAAGAATTAATGTTATCATTAACATTGCTGCTTCTGTTACAAGCATATTAGGCTATGAGTGCACACAGCCTCTTTCTTCCCAAATCCCACAACAGCCTGCTAATTACTACTGCTATTACCTACCATCTTCCTCTTTCCCTTGCTAGAAATAATTTTCTTACACCTGTTGTAGACGCCATTTGCAGTAAAATATATATAATAATTTCAAATCATTTTAACAACATTTTTCAATCCTGTTCTACTGCCTTATTAAATTTTGAAAATTTGAACAAAAAATAAAGAAAGCAGCATTTATAGAAATGATGACAATCATGATCCTAATACAATATTTAAAGAGTTGCTATCGCGATCCTAATCCTGTACTTGAGTAGTTATTATCGCATCTACTATTCTCAAGTGGAAGTTGTATGAAAATAAACCTTTGACCTTTCTGGCAGTGTCGTTAATGGGGAAAGGAAGTTTATTCTAACCATCAAATTGACCACCATAACTGGGGACTGTGTCATACTTGCTATTCGTCCAGCTGAAATAACAGAAATCGACTATTAAATTGATCTTCTGTGTTCGATTCAGAAATGTAGGCATGACCTTTTGTTATCAAGATTTTGAGCATCGTGATTGTACTTATGTTCGTAGCCATTCATGTGATAAAGGCAAACATTTCATTTTCAGATAATTCATGTTCACCACTTACGACTTCTAATTTGGCGATGAAGAGAAGAAAAATCTGAAAATGATCTGCACACCTAAAATGATTTGAAATACATTTTTGTTTATCATTCAGGGAGACATATTCACGTCTATACAAATCTAACATAGGAGTAAGGTTAACATAGAACCTGGAGAATCTAGATGTTATTAATAAATCCGTTAAAATGAGGCCCCTTAAAGGTCAGAAAGCTTTTTTCCCCCTAAATAAAGAAAAACACTTTTATTAATGGTCTAGTGGAGGACTGACGCTAATTTTCAAGTTTGTAGGTAGAACGATATAGTCAGGAGCGCAGAAATACACCAACAAACACATAAACAAACACATAAACACATAAGCACATAAAAAAGATAGAACCTCACGGCATCTTTGATGGCTACGGTTGTTCAATACCAATAAAATTTGAAATACAAAACGAATGAATTCAAATCGAGAATTTTGCAACTATAGTAGATTTCAAAACATCGCATTCTGGGTGCAATAATTCAAAACATTCATGAGAGAAATACCCCCGCCATTTATTTTGATTACAACGTTTCTGTTGATACAACCTCCATCCTTCATTGGGTATAAGTCACATGCGGTATTCTTTAGAATGCTGTGAAAAGAACCCCTTACTCTTTTTACATTAAAAAAAAAATCCAATTTCTTTTGCATGAATCTTCATTGTTTTAACTGGATTGAATATTGACCGTGTACGCAAATATCTATCTATAAAATCGCGAGATTTGTAAGTTTGTATAAATTATTATAATTTCTATTATTATTATTATTATCATTATTATTATTATTATTATTATTATTATTATTATTATTCATAGTAGTGGATGTAATGTATTATACACAGCAGTGTGGTTTGACCAAAGACGAGTATACGTATCTCACATAACTGTAACCTGATGTGATTTGAGGAAGACACGACACGTTGTGAAACATGTGGCCAACTGAGTACTCGTTGCCAGTTGCGGGTGTGGATTGGCCCAAGGAATGTACATGTAAATGAGACCAGTAAAACATTGTCCCAAAGTATTGTTCCGAATATTCAGCGCCTCGTAAGATGGGTGTCTACAATCTATTTGAAATAAACCTTTTTCTCGTTGACTCAGAAGATTTAAAATAAAGAAACCTCGTCCCTTGTCCAAGCTTCTTTTCACCTTCCATTCTACGCTAGAATAAGCGAAGGCTATCAACTAGAGCCCAGTGAAATATAAACCTTATGTGTAAATACAAAGGTTTATACATATGTATTTTATGTACGTCGTTGTCGGAGGGGCGGAAACATAAGTGCAGTTCGTGACCCTTGGTGTCCGCTACCACTTATCCAGGGTGTATGTGTGCAAAAAGGTATGTATCCAGGGAAGGGGCCAAAGGGTGTATTTGAAATATCTCTTAGCTGTTACCACTGTTATATCTGTTACCTACGACGAATGATACTATCTTTTTGTATGTATATATCAAGTTGGGGTTACATAAAATAATTGTACAGCACCATTATCTTTTATTGGTAATAAGATTCTAGGAAGCCTGATGAGGGGAGGGGGGTGCCCCGTTTGCTTCCTTCCCCACCAAACGCGCATGGACATAAGGTTTATCAAAACAGAAAACCGATTTCGAATTCCAGTTGAGACTGTTTCCGATTTCTGCTTTGCACTAACAAACTTGGGAAAAGCATGATTCACTTTTCCCTGCTCTCTGACTCGCCACTAGATATCTCAACAAAATATCTCGTCACTGATATGCCACAATGGTTGATGAACAAAATGAGTAAACATGGCGAAGGATACAGAGTAAAGTAGATGCTGGCTGCAAATGTCTATACTCCATTCAGTCGTATGTGCTATTCAAACCAAATTCTGTTTGGGCTGTACAATATATATATATATATATATATATATATATATATATATATATATATATATATATATATATATATATATATATATAAACAACTGTTGTTTTCATCAGGAAAAATTCTAACATTGTACCATGATATATAATTCTATATATGTATGTGGAGCGTCAATAAATCGGCAGCTCAATAATGAAAACAGCATTTATTTTACATAGCAAACATTTATTGTGCAGCATAATCTTCTTCCTTGTCAATGAAACACTTCCCGATTATTCACATAAATCGAACATTACACTAAGGGAAGATTCCAGATTGAAATCCAGCCAATAATTGTTTCAGACAACAGACTTAGAGGTCCCCTTTCTTATATTTAAGGTCTGTCTGTAAAGAAATCGAACTTTTGGAACAGCACGCCAATGAGACGTTTTAGTTTTACTTCTGAGTGAAATATTATGTAGTAGTGACCTTGACCTTTTGTATAAAAAAGCTGCTTCACACCAATTTTGTTAGTTTTTGAGCTCTACACGTCAGAGTGAATGTGTGTCTTATGCATTTGACAGTTTTCCCAAGTTGAACAATGAAGGTTTTGCGAGAATGGCGTGTTGGTGTGAAATTCTGATTGGGAAACGTACCAGCATTTCACATAGGGAAGAAATCCATCAAAGACAATGCCAAATCTGGACGACATTTCACGCAGAAGATCACGTTTAAAACAATGTATGCTATGATCCGTGGAAATCGCCACCAGACTGCTCGTGAAGCGTCTGAAGAGGTGGCAATAAGTAAAAGTTCATGCAGCGTGGTTTTAATAGGAAGACTGATGATGCACCAGGTTGCTGCAAGGTTTGTGCCACGTCTTCTGTTACATGAATAAAAACAAAATGATGCATCATCAGTTTTGTCTTTTAAAATCATGTTGCACGACCTTACAGATTACAGATTCGCAATTCTTTGGATATGCAACTATCCTTGGATAGTCGGATTTGTCTATGGATGCTCAAAAAAACTAAAACACCGTATCTAAATAAAGATTTAATGGAGTATCTGGGACGGGATTACAACATTTGTTATAATTATTTACATAAATTTATCTTACATTAGATATTGAATTATTAAATTAAATTGATTACTGGAGACGGGCTCAAATTAAATCGATCTCTAACAATTGAATTTTGCAAAAATACTTTCACTAAATAAGTTAAAAAAAATATGTTTACATTTGATTGAGAACGCTTTTCTACTGTTGAGAAACACAATTAGAAGTTTTGCTGTGATCTCAAGAAGTGTATCTCCGTGGTGTAGTCAGTAGAGTGTCCACCTGATTAGATTGCACGTTCAAACCCAAGTACAGACACAAAAAATGTAAATATCTCTTTATGTATTATGTGTGCACACAAACATATTTACAGACAACCAAATATATATATATATATATATATATATATATATATATATATATATATATATATATATCAGAATCGAATTTAAAAAGAACATTTCTCGGTGCATGTTAACATTTCGTGTCTTACGCACTCTTCGGTAATCGGCTGTATGTTATTGCAATTATGAAACAAAAAACGGCCCATTCTCATTTAAACGACATATATATATATATATATATATATATATATATATATATATATATATATATATTCGAACACATGCATGCTTTCGCATTTATGTGCCTTGGAAAAGAAATAAGATATTCCGAGTTAGATCTGAAGAGGCAATTCCTCTTATAACTGAGAGTCAATACCTAAAGAAACCCCCGTCTCTCTCACATACACAAATCTAAATTAAAAAGTAAGAAAACGTTCTTCCCACATTACGATACTTTTTCTCGTTACCATGCTGACGCAAAAGGCGACATCAAGTAAAATGAAATAAATAAATCATATAATATCCATATTAAAAAAGTCTACGCCGAATAACTTTTTATTTGATGTCGTGTTTTTATGACTGCTATTGCGATATCTATCGGTTATGTGCTTCGGTAAGAAAAAAAAAAGGGGAAGAGAAAGAAGTGTGGAATACTCTTGAAGGCACCATGTAAACGATGCCAGTCCCACGTGCACAGCCTGCATCTCAGTGGGCGTGGGGAGCGGGTGGGAGAATGTGTGTGTGTGTGTGTGTGTCTGTATGTGAGAGAAAGAGCGAAAGATAGAGATAGATAGATAGATAGATAGATATATATAGAGAGAAGAAAGATAAAGATGGATAGATATATATATATAGAGAGAAAGATATTGATGGATAGGTAGATAGATAGATAGATAGATAGATAGAGAGAGAGAGAGAGAGAGAGAGGGGGGAGAGTGGGGGGATTGACAAGGTTTTGAAAAAGAGAAAAAAGAGCAAGAAGGATACACTGTGAGGGAAGAGCGGAGAGAGAGAGAGAGAGAGAGAGAGAGAGAGAGAGAGAGGAACGAAGAGATGTATCGAAAGAGAAGAAGAAAAGAAAGAAGCGGTTAAAACTGTAAAGTGTTGTCAATGCCATACACTTACTAAAAACTGAATGAAAATCAGTTCATATATAGCTCAGATTCAGGGAGGGTAACTGTAAGTTATGATTTTCCCTATTTCGGAATATTGTCTTAATATATATCTCCCAAAGAATATCTCCCGATAGAACCAAAATTCCTGGATCCACCCCCAAATTTAATCAATATTCCCTTCGCCCTTGCCATCCAGCCCCTCGCATGCAGAGCTTTCTGAAATATCACTAGCGAAGGTAATGAATGAAAAACGAAGGAAAAAGGAATGCTCGAAAGGAAAGAAGAAAGAGTTGACGAAGATGAGAATAGAGAATAAACAAAAAGAAGAAAAACGAACAAATGGGTCTGGTTAATCACTCGGTAGAAACAGTCACGCGACCAACGTTTTTTTTTTTTTTTTTGTAGCATGCCATGTTGAAGTGATCAATTAAAATATCAAAAAAAGGGTTGATAAATGAATAACTTACTTCTCTCGCATCTGGCTGAGCGCTGATCACTCTGATGTCTGAATTTTGCCAAAAACAAGCATAATTGCTGCTGGACACAAATGGGGTATCAATTTATGATAAACTTACATTGCAAATTGAAACATTCCCCCCCCCCCAACTTTTTAGTTTCTTTTCTGGGTACAATAAGGAGTGATTGTTAAAATCTTTTGCCCTCTAGTTCCATTGATGAGTGATAGATAAACATGTAGCCAGCAGGACTAACTTGAAAACTGAGGAAACCTTCATTGGCAGTTTTGGTTGACGGAGGACGGAAGGAGATGAGTTGAGAAGGTGAGGGAAGAAAGTCAGAACGTGAGGAGAAAATGAGGGAAAGTGAAATAGGGTAAGAAAAAATGGGAGAAGAAAGAGAAGACTGTTCTTGTTCTTCTTGTTGTTACGGGGGAAAAACAAAGTCAACACCAACACTGACTATAGTTTCACCAAAGAGATGGGAAGAATTGAGAGTAAAAGATTGAAAGAAGTTGAGGAATGAATGAAAAAGTGAGTGAGATGGAAGAGAGAAAAGGAAAGGAAGAAAAAAATGAAGGAAGAGCAAAGAAAAGAGAAGAGCATGAAGGAAAATGAAAAAGAAAAAAAAGAAGAAAGCAGAAACTGCTCAGAAGAAGGGCTTAAAAAATAAAACAGGAAAGAGAAAAGGAAAGAAATAATTGAAAGAGAAAAGGACAAATTAAAGAAATAGAAAAGAAAGAATATTAAAGGAAAGAAAATCAAAAATAAAGAAAGATGAAGGAAAGAGCAAATGATTAAAAAAAAGAAAGATGAAAGAATATGAAACAAAAGAAAAACAAAAAACAAGCAAAGAAAGAAAAGGAGAAGGAGAGAAAGAAAGAAACAGACACGAAAAAAAAAAAGAGTATAAGAATGAAGATGAAATAAATTGTGAAGGGAAGGGAAATAGAAATCAAAAAAGTTGAAAGAAAGAAAGGGACAGAAAAAAAGCATAACAAAAAAAAAGGGAATGAAGACGGTTGGAAAGAAAGAAAGAAAGAAAAAGAAAAAATATGAGAAAAACAGAAAGGAGAAAAGAAAAGAAGAATAAAAAAACAGAGAGAAGAATCTGAGCAAAACAAAGAAGAAAAGCAAGCAGGAGAAAATTGAAAGAAAAAATAGAAGAATAAACAGATTTGGATAGTCACTCAATCAAAACCGTGTTGTGACCAATGTCTTTTGGTAGCATGTCGTGTTGGGGCAGATCATTCAAAAAAATTGAAAAAAGGGGTGATCAATGAATAAGGTATTGCTCTAGCCCTTTGTTAGACGGTGACCACTTAAAAAGTCTGAATTTTCAAATAGCAAAAACAAGTTTGAAGGTTACAGGACTCAACCTACGGACTAATTTAACGTGAACTTGGATTGTAAATTGATCCCGCTTACTGGAATCTTTTCTTCTAAAAAGAAGAAATATTTTTCTAGACATATTGAATGAATGTTTAAATTTCATTGCTCAATTGTTGTAGTCTGTATACACAACACATGGATAGATTGTCAGACAGAAAGCCAAACCTACTTAAAAATTAAAGAAACCTCTGTGAACAGTTTTGGTGGACGGTTTCCAATAAAAAAAGGGATCATTGTAAGAAGAAAGGACATAGAAGGGAAACTGCAAGGTTGATGAAAGAAGGTGTACGATTGAGTCAAAATAAGAGAGAAAGGGAGGAAAAAGGAAAGTATTCAGGTGTGACGAGAGAAAGAAAAAGAAAGCAAATCCCCCCACCCCCTCTCCTACGAAACGTTTATGTAACGATTTCGTAAGCCGTCAATCCCCGACCCGTCTACAGCCTATCCAACCGGGTCTGCCATGTGTAGACAGTCTGCGCATATTCATCACAAAGAAGTGTTCAGTTGGTGTGAGATATCGCTTTAAATCCTAGGTCGCTATGAAATCCTGAGAGAGAGAGAGAGAGAGAGAGAGAGAGTGAGAGAGAGAGAGAGAGAGAGAGCATAGTGTAGGAAATTAGATTTCGGTTAATTGGGACACAGGAATGGGGCAATTCGCTCCATTCAAGTAATTGGCTCGGTTATGCAAAGCAATCTGAAAATAATTTTAACTCGCCATCTAAGTCAATAATTGAACAGTCGTAGCGTTAAAATTTGAGGTCATGTAAAAAAAAATTCGACCGAGGAATAAAATATGGTCAGAATAAATTCTACTTATGATATCACTAGCGTTTATCAGTCGAAAACATCTGAAATAAAGGGAAAAAATATTTAAAAAAATATTTACATTCTGAAGAATCTGGATATCATAAATGAATCCGCCAGAACAAGGACCCCAAAAGCTCCTATTTTTCTAGACGAGTTCTAGGGTAGTACTGATACCAATTTCTAAGTCTGTAGACCAAACGGTATGGTCGGGAGCGCTGGAACCCATAGACACATAAACAGTCACGCAAACAAGCACATGCACATACAAAAAAAGATAGAACTCTTCGACACCTTTGATGTCTACGTTTGTTCAATAAATGTATTTTCAGTTTAAGTATTAATTAATAAATGTGTTTACAATTTAAGTATGAACTAATAGGGAGCCTTACCAATTTATTCCGTTTAATCAAACCTTTTAAGTCTCCTGGGACATATATATATATATATATATATATATATATATATATATATATATCCAGAAGATTTTATGACTGCTGGGATATAAACGTGCCTAAGATCTAATTTGAATGTCTACTGGGACATTTTAATTTAGGCACCAAGAATATTAATAGGTTAGTCATAAAAGGGCCAAAAGGGGGCATTTTCATCATTAAACAACAACTAAAACAAAATTAGTAAATCTCTGGATAGAAAAAAGTCTTTAAAACCTGCTTGACTGCGGCAGGGTCAAACTCCACTCTAACCTCTATTCCGGCAAAAGATGATAACTGCAACCTTAGTATCGTATGTATAATAGGTAAGTTCGTAGATTTAAGACTTGTCAGTTAGGCTCAGTCGGTAAGAGAGCCGCCTAGCAATCATTTGGTCGTGATATCAAATCACAGTAGGAAAATATTTACTTTATATATCGGGTTGGTTCAACGTCACGGGAAAGACAAACAGTAAAGGGTTGGATTTCGTGGAGGCTTCTGATAAGAAATCAATTTAAAATATTTGTTGTACGTTGATTCGGTTTTGTTTACAAAAAGGTTGTTTATATTATTGTGCATGTGTGTATGTGTGCGTGCGAGTGTGTTATCTTCTTTGATTTTAGTGCTGGGGAAGGCAACGTACGGCTCCTGGGCCAAATCCACCCCGTGAAGGGACTTTGACGGTTTCACGAGCAAATACTTGGAAACTACGCTTATTTTTTTAATGTTTTTAAAAAGATTCTAAACTTTTAAACTGTGGCTAAATTCAAAATTGAGCATAAATGATTTTCCAGCATGCGTTATTCATTGATTTTGAGGCAAAATATACCCAGATGTATTTAAATGGATGATTCCAATACTCCAATCTTGTGTAGTATTTATCTGGTCCACTGTCCACGCACAGAATTTCGATCCAACCCCCGGGGGCAAGAAAGTTGCTGACCCCCGTTTTAGTGTTTGCAAATGCTCAATGAGGAAATCGCTATGTATTGATAGATATGAAACAACTGAAACGATTAGATTATCATATCCTGTGTTATAGATTTTACAAGCATATGTACTGGCTGACGGAGCGTAGGAAAATCGAGTTAATGCAGTCGTCCAATATAGTAGATAGATCGCGTATATAGTTATCTATGATAAAAGTGTTTGGTGTTGGGGATATAGCATTTGTAAAATGATATGCACAAGAAATTAATATTAATAAGAAATTGTTATATAATCCGACAGAAACAATAATAGAACGCGTCATATTATTTTGTAACTCTCATTGAAATTTTCTACCGTTATTACACGATGAATGTTTCCTTTGATTGTTTATTTTGTTTTGGCCAAATGATGCATTCACCGTATAATATGGGAGATAGTTTCAAATAGTGTTTCCAAGTAATATAATGCATATCCATCTCTCTCTTTCTCTCTCTCTCTCTCTATATATATATATATATGTTATTGTGTCATCCACAGACAGATGTTTCGATGTATTACATCTCTTCAGTGTGGCTATAGATTTTCCATTATCCCATCCAGTACCACGAGGCATGATTGAAACCTTCACTTCGGACCCGCTATCCTACCTCTGAGCTACGGAACTGGACGATCATTAAGGCTGAATTTAAGTGATATATTTATTTACGCATAAATTCCACATCCAACAGAGTGCTCTATTCCTATGGAAGTTCCCATGCTAACAGTTTGAAGAATCAGAGCATGGGAAATTTATGTTCGGTGGAATATGACAATTATTACATTCATGTAGGAGCTTTTTTGCTCGGCACCGAAATTACTCTATAGCTAATCGGTCAGCATTAGATCATGCGGATAGATTGATGTGGACAAATTAAAATAGATCGATACGAACCGTTCATATATCTGTGTGCTATATTTTTTTCAATTGGTATTATTAATCATTTAAACACAATTGGACAAGCTTTATTATGAGACATTCTTAAAAGGTCTGGGAAAATTTTGGCGTTTTCCGAATCTCACATTAGAAATAACCTATTCTAACCCAATGTAGCCCTGTGCCAGACTTGTTCTTTTCCAAGAACTATGTATAGTATAATTAATTGGAATCCAGCAGAACTGAGATCTGGAAAAATGGTTGGTTATTCAATGCCGATCATGTTGTTATTGAATACTTGAAGCAATATATTTCAGTCTTCTTTTTGGGGTACTGGGAGTCAACATTGAAGTTGTCTTAGGAATTTGCATAGTATTGGCTTTCCTCGTTTTCTGCTTTTTTTTTTTCATTTACAAATTTTGCCATGCCAGAGGCAACAGTAGATTGAAAAGCATTGGAGTAAGTCGTGGGGGAGTTTTGATTTCATGCCACAACCCACTATTCCTTTGCGCAAGAAGATTCGCACTAACAAATTTTTTCTTAAAATAAAAATCAGAGAACGACCCTAAGAATCGAAACCATTCTTTCCTGGCGGTCCCCCGTCACATCACAACAGCTAAACATTCCTTGATACTGTTTTAGATAACACTCCAGGATTTCTTTAAAAAAATCATACAGAAATCTAAATTCAAGCCATGTTGGCATTTTAAACATTCTCTTCTATATAACTGCTCAGCGTGGGCGACTTGCCGTGGGAAAATGGTTAGCGAACGAGTCTGGAAGATCATTACAACTATGTAGTAAATTTGATCCTCACTGGGAGCTCAATACTCGTGTCCTTGTGTTAGACTGAGCAAGATTAGTGAATAACTATTAGATGTCTTATCAAGCCGTGATGGTAAGCACGTTCGTTTCGTACATCATTAAAACTCAGTAGTCATTCAAAGAGTTCTTGGACAACTGAACTCCACGACTTCGTGTTCTTAACATGACGTTCCAGCCGATCCATTCTGAGGCCCTTTTCGGGTGTACTATCTGAATATGATGGCAGTAAGCAGAAAAATTTCTACTCAGATGGTTTCAACGCTTATAACATAGGATTTATGTGTTTTCTTTTCTTTTCTTAGTTAGGCTTGGGTTTCCATACCTTGTCCTCGATGAATAACGGAGGGTGGGGGTCACATCGGGTGATATTCGTCTGACGATAAAGCGGAGGAAAACTCTCAAATCATTATATGTTCCGACCATTGTAGAGAAAAAAAACCTCTGTTTTCGCCAATCACATTTGGATGGTACATCTGAAGAAGGCCATAGAATGGATTGGGCGTAACGTCGTGTTTACAACATAAGCAACAAGGAGTACAATCGTCCGAAAAACACTTTGAATGTTAATGACTCTTCTAAAAACTACATATATTTACTGTGCAGTAAGTTTGATTCTCACCGGGTTCCCCACACATGTCATTGTGTCAGACCAAGCAAAAGTCAGTGATACCATTAGGTATCTCATCATAGTTTAATCTTAAGCAAGTTAATCTAGCACACCTTTACAACTGTGTAGTTTGATCCTTGCTGGGCGCCTATTACATGTGACCTTATGCCAGACTATGCAAAGCGTAGTGAATTCCTTTAATACTTATTCAGTGGTGAGAAGATGAGTTACAAACAAACGTCTAAGAAGGTGAGTTAGCGATTACTTCTTGTAAAAAGCCAGGGAGTCAAACTCGTCTCCAACTTCTATTTTGACTGAAGACCATTTCTGTAACCTTTTTGTTGTTTATATAATAAATAGAAATAGTCCAACGAGAAGAAATATTACCTTTACAATGTACTTGTGAAAATTGCAAACTTCTGAATAATATTGTATCATCGCCAATATGTTGTATAATAAAATTCCCGGGATTGTCTTGAATTTCTTTCAACCTTTAGACTGGTTCCTATAGCGCAGACTACAGTAATTGAAATATTAGATCATAAAGAGAAAGACGAGTGCAAATATACTGATCAGACCAACCCATTCGCAGCAACGCACGTAAAACGAGTGACTTTATATTTTATACGCACGGTTGCTCTCCGTTGTGTTGTGATCTGTTTGTAAACGTTCGTCTTAGAGCCATCCAACAAACATATAGATAGAATTCTTTTGTTTATATGCATTACTTTGGATTTGGATTCAGCTAAATGCAAGTTATTACAAAAGGCCAATGACAAACTGACAAGAAGATCATTTGAGTGGAAGTGACCATTGTTTCAAATAGAGAGTAAGAGATAATTTTTGTCTGCAAATGGTTACCTCTAAGAGGAAGAATCAATTGTAATAGATAGAACATCAGGCAAGATGTCACGCTATTCTCTTGTTATAGAATGACTGATTATTTTAATATCATTACCAGACTAGTCATTATCTCTCCAAGATGTATTCAGACTATCTCATTCCTTATGCTGTGTTTGTTGTCGTTCCGCTCGATACATTCTTCGGCCTTCCTCAAGTATACATTGCGTGTGGAAAAAGAGGGATTTCATGACGGTATTTGGTTGCGCACCCAAGTACAGGAGAGAGTGGTGTCATGTCGTATGAACAAGCATTTCCGATTTATCACTTTTCTTTTTGTAAACATTGAATTTCTATGAAAAATATTATCTTTATTTAATAAATAGTTATATTTCATTCATTTTTCTTTCCAGTGAAAATTACCTTACTACTCAAACCATTTATATAATGATAGAACCATTAAACAATGTAAAAAACATGAGAATTTTAAAAAGGCTGTTGATATTCGTCCGTGATTTAGAGGTATTCTTCCGACCGTGTTATTTGTAATTACAAATAAATTTCAATTTTCAGTAGTATTTCTGTTGCACAGATGTCTAAGAAGTCCTGCTAGACATCAGTAGATTTTTGATTAACCATTAGGCTGATTGGGCCTTTCCTTGCTTTCGATGCTTGTGGCAGATTAACCATTAAGTTGAGTAGGCCTTTTCTTTCTCTTGTCAAATTCTAACTACTGAGTTTTGACTTGACTTTCGTATGGAACAATGGCAGTTGATAATGACCTGAAGGAAAGAGAGTGACGTCATCCACAAATAACAGCGACATAATGATGTACGCAAAAACTGATGACGAATTCTCTCCCATTTCTATAGCCCAACTCAGGTTGACTTGTTCTGCTAAAGTTAGCTAATCTCATTTACAGAACCTATTAATAAAAGAGTTGAAATGAGACACATGTTTTTGGAATAATATTTTATGGAGAAATGAATTCTGTTTTGTTTACTTTTGGGGATTTTAATGAAGCAAGGGAGTTTGACATTAGCGCAGCCAAGCTTGTCTTTAATATTTTTTTTTCTCATTCTCATACCTTTTTCTTCCCTTCTTATTCTCTCACTTTTCCTTCTTATTCACTTGCTTTTTCTTCATCCTTTTTTATTCACCTATCTTTTTTCTTTCTTTTTTCTTCCCTTATCTTTTCTTTATTTCCCTCTTACCCTCACACTTTTTCTTCTTCCTCTTTTATTCTCTCACCTTTTTTTCTTGATAATTCCCTAATGCTATTTATTCTTCATTTCTTCGTCTTTTTCTTAGTTTTTTCCTTTATAAACCGTAAACCAAACCATTGCCAACATAATTTTCTCCAGTTTTCAAATCGGTCTGCCTGTCTGGCTATGTATGTATGTATGTATGTGGCATACAGGCCAGAAAGTTAAAACTTTTCCTCCTTATTATGCCTTGAAAAAAAAAACGCTTTTCGTTTTTTGAAAATTCCTCATCTAAATAGGTCTTTAGAGGGGGTTCAGTCAGCGATTTAAATTCATGCTAAATTGGTCCCTTTGTGTCGGGCAGGATTTTTTTTTTTGTTTCTTTTTTCTCTTTCTTTTTATCCTCAAGGCTATCAGCACAGACTGAAAATCAACGGCTTCAGCCGAAATTCGAACACGATTCTCCCGATTCTGTTTTCGTAAGCGTTACTCCTAAGCCGCACCTTCCTTCACCCTAACGTGTGCCTGTACTAACAGCTGATGTGAAGAGGCCCACTCTATGAAATATGTAAGTGGAACCATTGCTACACAAAGACTCTTGGAAGTGCAACATTTGGAAGTCATTGGCGAGCTCCTTGAAATTTGGAGTAGAATTAAAGATATTCGAGGATGTTTCTATTTACCAAAGTACTGCAAATGATAAATCACTTGCGCCTTCATATTGCAGATGTATATAATGAAGTGTTTAGGTACATAAAGCATTTAAGGCTATATATCTGGATGGATATTGCCTGTGACGTTCTCAGGCCGAACTTTCAGGGAAGAAATATTGCCGACAACATTTTATTCGGATGTTTTGGAATTTGTGAGAATTCAGCCAGTTTGGGCTTTCTTGTTTCTCTGTTAATTTGATATTTTATGTATAAATGAAATGATGGTTGAATGACAAGCGAACACAGACGTGGGCGTCCTCTAGATATGTGTGTGTGTGTGTGTGTGTGTGTGCGTGTGTGTGTGTGTGTGTATGTGCGTGTGTGTGTGTGTGTGTGTGTGTGTGTGCAAACGGGGCAATTGCCCTCCCCTGCATCAGGCCTTCTCACCAAGGACGAGGGGGGAGGCAAAAGTTGGACCTTATGGAAGCCGGGGATCAAGAGGTCACTATAAACAGTGACAGCTTGGGGTGAGTTACTGCTTGAACGCTCCCTAGTCCCTTACTTGACAACCAACATCTTGATATACCCCCCAACTAAATATATATATATATACTTTAGCCCCTCCCTGGCTTGACCTGTGTTGATTATAATGAGCCAGGAAAGATTGCAGATTACCAACAACTTCATCTGTCCTTTTCCTCCATTCTAGAGGAGGTACAGCGTAGCCAAACGGTTGACTTTTGAAAGGGATGAACCCATCCCCCCCCACCAGCTATAAGCAAATAATCGGGACAACTGGGCTCTTTTTTGGCTATGACTAGCAACCAGTCAAGGAGACGAACAACTCTGATTCCAAACCATCCAAAACTTGTATGGATTTTGTCTGGGCCCCTCGCCCCTGACTCACCCATGATTGCGCCAACAATCCCGTATATTTTGTGGACATATCAATCAGAATTTCAAGATGTGAATTGGTCTTGAACTTTGGATATAAATCTTCATAAGGAATGTTGTATATAAATGATCTTGTGTCTTTTTTGTCTGCTTGGCCTCAGCCGTGAAGTAATGCTTAGAAAGTTAGTCTCGTGAATCCTAGCTATGGTAGCAAAATCGATATTCGACGGCTAACCTTTATTTTTTTATCCACTGAAAAAGTGACATCCACTATCTGACAACCTTTCTCTTGTTTGGAACGACCAGATCTGTTTTTCTCACCTGGATTGACTGATCCATTTGATTTCAAAATGCCCTAGAAGTTAACGCTTTTATATTCTAGGACAATTTAAGGTAATTTTTCCCTAACCTGTCAAGCTCATTTTCCGTACTCCTTCTGACCTAACTTTCTGTATTCGATAATTATTTGATAGATCATCACATCTCTATTAATAATATTATTAACATGTGATTTGAAATTAGCTCCATTAAGCCTTATTGACAATCCCAATCTTACGTTAAAATGCTTTCCCAACGACCTTGCGTTTTGCTTATGTTGGCCAACAATCATTAAAGCAGACCGTCAGATGATGTTTGAACTCAGAGTCTGAGGTTCTATTCCGCCCAACACCAACAGCTGGATTTCATTATATAATCATAAAAAGAGAAGAAAAAAAAATGAGTAATTAAAAAATGTCCAGCATCAATATAATTCCTAGTCGTGATTAGATCAGCAGATACGTTACTGACAAATGATACGACTGTTGACAGAGATTCAACAAAGAGAAAAGAAACCCAAAGCGTCTCTTCTGAGTGCTTCATACTTGTAAAATCTTCCATGTAACTGCTGTCAGCTAAGATATAATATTAATTGCCCGGAAGTGAGTACTAATCCACCCCGCCATGCCATCATAAAGTATATCATTCTTTTCTAAAAACTTTTCGTGAGCCGAAATAGCGTAACACGAAAGTGCAATTACCATTAATTTACACTTTTTTGAGCGTTCCCAGCGGTGATGATATATTTTACTGAAAAAGTCCGCAGCGAAAATAGCGTGAAGTGAAATTTCGAAAAAACGGGATGTACGTGCACTTGCGATTTCTCCTTTCTTCAAACACCAGCGAGAAGACAAAAGACAACCGGTGATCAGACCAGCTTTAAGGATGCGCAGAGGACGAGCTGAAAGCAGAGGATTCAGGGGTTATTTTTGGTTAAATACGACGGCAGAGAACGTCAAAATGAATGATAATTTCCGATCAGCCAGGCTATCATCTTTAGCAAGATTTGCGATGCTTTTAATCTGTCGAACATCCTCCGGCACGACAGAAAAAATGTTTTACCATTTAGCTACAAATGACTGAAATTGAAATTGTAGTAATCGTCTTCGCAACTTACCCCAGTGGGTTTATGGGCATCTAAGTCGTTATACCAGCCGACCCTTTCTCTTTGAGTCACCAGCAACCATCCAACCGACCACTATAAACAGATATATCTGATTACAAGATACTTCTAAGTGCTCCTTCAATAGTCCATTTGATAGTGGAACTAGAATTGCGGCTTCTGAAAAAATGTAGAGATAATCTCAAAGAACAGTTGCCTGACAACGACTTGTAACTACCGTATTTCACCTCGTATAACACGCATCTTTTAACTCTTTCAAGACTAACCTATTAAGGTGCTCGATGCGTGAAATTTTGAAAGGATGTAAAAAAGCCAAAATCGTTCTATTTCTATTGAATGACTAAAAAAAACTATTCTTCTATTACATGAAATAATCCACATTTTGAAGAACCAAGATCATGATGGGATACATTTGTCCCAGTAGACATTTACCTCAGCACAGATGAAGGATTAGCAGATCACTTTGTCTACACATCTTATCCACTTTATTTGGACACACACACACACACATATAGATATTAGACATATATCCCAGTAGTCATAGAAACTTCGGGATACATTAGTCCAAAGGATCTCGGAAAAGTTTAATCAATGAGCAAACTTATTTACCTGAAATCTACGTGCATTTTTGTCTGATTTGGGTCACTGTTCTGACATAATCAGCAGCAGTAGCAGCAGCCTTTTAATGTCTGTCGTTGGTCATAGAATTTCTACAAGATCTGCCAGACGTCTTGATCATGGGCGTCACGGTGCCATACTTTCTGGACTTGTCTAAATCGTTATGCCATCTTATTATTTGCCAGCCACAATTCTGCACGTGATCTTTGAGAAACCACATTGTGAGTCGTGATGTCATATTTGCAACATGTCCAGCCCATTGCCATTTCGAGCTATTTTATGGTTTTTATGATATCTCTGACCTCTGTTTTTTTATAATGTGCTGTTTCGTGATCTCTCGGATTTTAATCATGTTCCTTTCCTATCATATACACGTCACATGGTTCTTAGCTTGGGAGTCCATTTCTCAAGTCCCATGTTCCAGCTCCATAGGCGACTATCGGGAGGCCTCATTTGATATGAACCCTTGAACTATTTTATCTTGTGATTAACCTTGACTAGGGGTATGGGTTCGAGTCTTATTTTGAGCTCGTTCTGTGCTCTTTTGTCTGTCATTAATCATTATCTACTCTTATAAATGTCATATACAAAAGCGCTTATTACAAGGTTTAACTTGTACCAGTCAGTTCGTTTGTTTTGGGGGTAGTAAATGAAAGGGGTGTATTATGTACCTCCTAGGCATTCACATACATATGTCAATGGATTCAATACGGACAAATTGCGTTTTGGATACAATGGTTATCATACAATAACCGATCACCGACATTCAGCGACGTAGAGCTTGGTCTTTACCTAGATGGATGACTTTGGGTATACCAGGGACTGTAAGCTGTTGGCGCCCAGGCAGAGCCTTCCGTTGCGAACCTGTAAATCCACCCAGGAGGAGACCGATCTCTGTACTGAGGTAAATGATACAAGCTAAAGGTCCACCCTCTGATTGACCTGGCTGCGAACGACAAGAAATGAACAAATGTCAGTAGAAATTGTGGGACACAGTTCAAAAATAAATAATCATCAAGTCCTCCAAGAGGCGTAGGATAAGTTATTCTCAGGATTGTGCAAATATTCCTCTGAGAATGAGGACGACAATCATGAAATTATGATTTATTCTTTTTTATTTATCCTATAAACAATACTGAAGTAGCAGTAATCATCTTCAGTTGGAACAGACATGGAAGAGGAGTTTGACCGAGGAGCAGTCCGGCTTGTCACGCTTTCTTCATCCATTAAAACGTCATCAGACACGCTAGCAAGATGTTGAAAAAGAAAGAATCTCAACGAGGAGATATAATTATTCCGGTGCAACACAAGATAAACGACTGCGTCGGTTGATGGTTCATCCTTATTTCCTCGATGAGCTAGAAGGCCCACACAGCATTTTCCAACTTTTCGATTCGTTCCTGTCACTTCAACCTATGTACCCCAATCGACATATTCGTCCTACCCGTTCACATGCCTGAGATGGCTGGAATTTCAGCCATTACACTCCTATGGATCAACTGCTAACGACGGAAATTTCCACCAATAGCACACACACACACACACACACACACACATATATATATATATATATATATATATATATATATATATATATATATATATGTTACTATACTGTAATGTCGCATTATTTGTTTAAAAAATCGCGTTAACCCATTAACTTCGAAGAACAATGGACCTTTCCATTTGAAGTTGTGGATAAGAAACATATAAGCTTTACAGGCAAAGGCCTGTAATTTATAGTGAAAACACACACACACACACACACACACACATGTGTTTCTTATCCACAACTTCAAATGGAAAGGTCCATTGTTCTTCGAAGTTAATGGGTTAACGTGATTTTTTCTAACAAATAACGCGACATTACAGTATAGAACAAACTATTCCGTCTTAAATCATCAGCGACCCTCTTGTTGAATTGGTAGGGTTGAGTCTGGGCCCTTGGGATGAAACCTGGGAAGCTTTCAACACTGTCCCCAGTACTTACCATAGCGAAACTACCCACCGATTAAGGGGATCAGTAGTCACTTCCAATTTACTTCAATCCGTCAATCTGGCTTTTTATTTGGCTATTTTTTTGTTTAGAGTCGCATATGGAATCAGTTGCGAAAACCAACGGCAATGTGTCGCATAGTAGCAATTATGAGAATAGTTAGGATATTCTGCTCAAGGACTTGATCCAGACCAAATTCTCAGATTAACATCTAGCACAACTTTCCACTCTTCAGGGTCAAAACTAATTCTTGATCCCCCAAAAGTGTTTTATTTAACTATACAAAGAAAAGAAAAGAAATAGAAGTAGACCCAAATGCACCATTACTTTTGCAAATGAGGTTTCGGCACTGGAAAACAAGCCAGCGAACAAACATATTTACTAACCAATAAGTTTACGCAGCGCCGGGTTAGCCCCGGGATCCTATCTACTCATATAAAAAAATTCTGAACTTGAGTTTGCAACGCAGAGATGACTCAAACATATATTCTCTGCCGGTTGACACCAACGAACAGTCAGGGGGATTTTTTATCACCTCTCAATAAAAAATGTTATTTTTTTTGCCAATCAGAATTCAAGATGTTGGATGGGGCGAGAGAGAAAAGGAGGACGAATGAAAAGATGAGATCTCCTTGTTACGATTTGACCGACCGCCTCCAAACGAGTATATTGCAGTGCTCCAGAAGAGCGAAAACCAGGAAAAGTGGTTGATACATCAGGTTCGCCTAATTCCTTTGTTGGCAGTGTCGTCAGCCGTGAAATGTGCGTCGTTGATTACACCACTTGACCGAATAGATTACATTCTGTATCATTACTATACCTACATAGTAATCCCAAAGAAGCAAGAATGATGACTCTGACATGCGCATAAACATATCAGTGACTTGAATTTTTCAGCAAACTCGTCTCAAATGTATTAAAAGGTTAATCAAACAGATAATTACTCTATTTTATCAATTCTTCTTCAAATATTTTGTATTCAATAAGTATCCAGCCATTTTGAATATCTTGAGAACCGGTTGTGTCGCCTCGATGTTACTTAGCAACCAATCAGAAGGAACCTTACTGTACATGCGTGAATAGACTCCCTCTCGTGGGGTCACACAGTTGGTAGTGAAATACCATTGAGCGAACTTGTGCACTGAGTAATCATCGGTTTCACAATGACTGGGCCTGTCCATTCTACACGTCTTTTTCGGGTTTCCGGGGTAAGACATTGCGCTTACAGGCAATATTTAGCGACTTCTGTGCTTTTCAACGATGAAAGGGGGAATTCAGGCCGTGGACGAGATCAAGAAGAGCATTTCGTTGCTGCTAATAGTGATCCTGAAAGAAGACTTTGCAAACTATGTGAGGTGTACGTACTGACACAATGAGAGTCCTTTGACATGGACTTGGACGCAATTGCTAAGGTAGGCTATTTTTCTTTAAAATTAAATAGTTTGATACGTTCAGAGCAAATCTCATATAATTCCTTTCATTCAAATCCAAAAAGTATCTTTTGTATCGTTTGGCAATTGTTTTAAACAGAATGACCGTTCCATCATCAATGGATTCAGACCTTTTTTTATATTATCTTCATCTTTCGTTGTGCTGTTTGCACCATTCCACTGGAGGGCAGTCTTCTGCGCGTCCATAGTGAGGGACCTAACCCTAGTGCGGTGAGAGAAAAGAAAGCGTTTTGATTAGACCAAGAGATTTCCAAAATGTTGATGATAAATTCACCAATTTTGTTTTTACTTTGAAATTAATTCGGGTTTATTCTTATCGAAGTGCTCATCTCGTAAAGAGATCTATCTACCTACCTACCTACCTACATATATATATATATATATCATTCACATTTCGATTTATCCCCAGTCATCATATACAAAGATGAAGCAAATAAATGTATGTGTTTATATATATAGGAGTAAAAGCATCTGCTTTAAATAAAAACCCATATATTTTGAAAGAAGACACAGGTATTTCTCAAAATCCGAATGAAAAACATTTCGTAAGTAGAAACAGCGTGAAGCCAAGAGGCTTTCATTTACAACTGCAATTTTTTGGTTTTCCCACACCCCACCCATACTATTGAGGGTATGTTAGGCTGAGTGGTCGCAGTTTTGAGAAATGGGTGGAACAGGACACTGCAGTATAGAAGAGAAAGGGAGAGTGTGCGCTGCTTCTATAACGACTCGCTGTTCGTAAAAGTGAAAAGGTGTCGATGAGCGGAAGATACCTGTATATATGGTTTACCCTGTAACTGGATTTCGCAATATCAAAGCTAAGTTTAATGATTAAGTATTTTTCTTTCTTACAATCGAGCAGTAAACCTTAATTAGCCAGTGGAAATAACTTCACTCTGAGTGTCTCATTGTTCTTGGTCAGATTGAAGTGTATTGGCAGAGGCAGACACCTTCATTTTTAGGACACATTTAAAATTGAAAATTCATCACTTATAAGTCATTTGTCTGATTTGTTTCGGCTTCCTTTTTTTTCAAATCTTCTTGATCACCATTTTAAAATATAAGTTCCCCTCCCCATTCTCCATCCCTCTCTCCTCCTCTCTCTGTCCCCCCCTCTCTCTCTCTCTCATTCAGTTTGTTTCTCTCTCTCTCCATACCTCTCTATCTATGTTTCTCTGTGTCTCTTGTTCTTTGGTAAACGGTAAACCAATCTGCCAGAACAACGCTCATTGGTAACATTCAAACTGACACACGCTCATAAATGTATCGGCGTCTCATAAAACCTGGCGCCTATCTGAACTAAACTCTTACCTGGATGTCTTCTCACCCGCCAAAACCAAGTAGGAATTTGTTGGTTGACTAATATTCAAGAAATATGAGGCGTCTTCCTCGTCTCTCGACTGGGAGTGGGCTGTGTCAGGGCAGGGTAGGGCTCAAGGCCATTAGACAAATAGATCCAGGGCGAGAGAGGGAAGTCCGTAGGTCGGGCGATCAGGCGAGTAAAAGTTGAAAGAGATTAATTGCCATTCCAGTCGACCGCTGTTGAGAGGACAACAAATTTATAGAGACTTGAATCATAAAATCGACATTTAATTACACTTTTCAACCCGGCACATATTTTGGTGAAAATATGCTGTTACCTTCAACTTTAGTGTCAATACTAGCATAATACTCGTAAAAGAAAATCAAGAGACTATTTACGTACGATTTGGCACTTCTGCCATTGGATAAGAGTATCTGTGCGTTCTGCCTAAGATCAAAGTGTCGCTCCTTGGCCCTCTGTCGATGATCAGAGTTGGATAAAATATTAGTAACTCATAAGCCTGTGCACTCTGCCTCTGATCAAAGTGTAGTAGAAAAGTGTAGTAACTGTGCACTCATTGAAGAGAGCTACACATTTCATTATAAAAAGTAATACTGTTGAAGTTTTAGAATTTAAATATTTTTTAAATTAAAAGTTCTAACTGTATCATAAATACAATAGAGCAATATTTACTTAAGATTATGGAGAGAAAACCAAATGTTCTATGGTTTTCACTCCCTAATCTTAAGTACACATGTTTTCACCCCCTGATCTTAGGTACACATGAATACACCTTGTGTTTTATACATGTGGATTATTATTGACTAAGATCAACTAAGTCTAGCACAAGGCTACAATTAAGGAACAGCAATTGAGGATCGAACATACACCAGCATAGGTAGCCTCTACGGTAATCATTTATCAATATTTACTAAACTTGACAAAGTCTGGCACAAGGCCACTAGTTGGACAGTCAGTGTTGATCAAATTCATACCAATAGTTGTGGTCTCCAAGGCAATCGGTTATTGATTCTTACTTGAACTCAAATTAGTCTCACAAGTATTAAGCATCCAGTGAAGATCAAACTTGATACAGTATTGATGATCTATGAAACTAGCTTGTTTCATTGCTTCGGGATGGAAGCACCCTGAATATGCATTGAGTTTAGCTTAGTTCGATACAAGGTCACAAGTTCAAGGTACGCGATGAGAGTCGATTTCAGGGAAGTAGTAACGGCCCGCTGAGTTAGATTGTTAACCACTGCACCACGTTGAGAGGTTTCATGTGGCCAAGTATTTACTATGCTCAGCTTTATCACCCAATGTGGATAAAATCAGCTATAATCGTAAGGGTTGGCTAAGCTAGCTTGCTGCCTAACCAAAGAGATACCCAACGTGGAAAGCTATTTTACAAAGATTACTGTAACATTTTTCTGTCGGGTTGAAATCCGAAGGATATTAAATCTGTTAGGAACTACGGTAAATTAAAGGATTTTAAAATGTAAACATTAGAACACAGTGTACAGACACTGGTGGTCATGCAGCGAAATCACTGGTCGATTTCCTTGTCCAGGAAAAGGTTGGATATGTTATTCTGACTCCTTAAATCTATCGAATGTCTCCTAACAATAACTCAGATTTGACCTGTAAGGTAGAGTCAGCAATGTTATGGTTGTCTGTCTGAATCTAACGTTATTGGTAATAAAAAATCTCATCTCCATTAAAGAAGGAATAACGGCAAACAATGTATACTTTATTTTGTAACAACAAATTAGCAGAAGAAATGTTAGTACGTCAACGGTCTGAATTTTGATAATGTTTGATAATGTTATATTATATATATATATATATATATATATATATATATATATATATATATATATTGATTTGAATATATATCATATAATACAAGACAAAAAAAATCTATGAATTAAGTTGTGAAAGGTTAAATAATTCCTCTGATGAAGAGTAGAATTATGTTTTCTTTCATTTGAACGTTTTCTCGGCTTAGGAAAATGATAACCATTCAAGAAAAAAGCAGAGAAGACGAAGAAGAATTTGTGCACAGAGTTAAAAGAGGGACGTTTTCAATTTCCTCGAAGATTTGGATTTCAATGTATTTTTCACCTGCATGCTTTCATTAGGACCAATTTCACCTTTTCGATGAGGATTTAATCTCAATGATTCATGTTTCGAGGCTCGGGAGTTGCTGTGGTTGGCATTGTGTTTACGTGACTGTGTTTATTTTTTTTTTTTTTTCAACTCACCCAATTTCAAGGCGGCCACTCCTGCACGTCCATCTGGTACGCCAGTCGGATAGCAAAGAGACTGGGCATTTTGTTTTCGCGCCCTAAGTTGTGACTGCATATACACGGATATTCATAATTTGCATACGCACGTTTCTATTTTTAAAATGCTCCCAATAAGGTATTTTCGAATGCGTCAGTCCCACGAGTTGACTGATTCATCGGTGATTTCCTCTGCAAATTCAAGTGTTGTTCATGCTAGGTTTTTTTCCCTTCAGAAAGTCTCCCAATTTATCAGTTTTCAAGTTCTGCGGTATCCTGCAGCGTTCTTTGACCTTTTTATTGCTCGTGCTATCAGTCAACTCGAGTACGTCATTGACAAGTGTCATAAAAAATTAGAAATTAGGAAAATGAGTTCCACATGAATTTACGGAGACGAACACCCGTCAGCGTGGAAACACTTGTTCATTTACTTAACTCAACATAGTCTGACACAAGGCCACTACGTGGAACGGCCAGTGACGATCAAACTCACACCAGCAGAGGTGATCTGCAAAGTAATCAATTATTGCTACTTACTAAAGATCAAATTATAAATCTATAAAAATACATGAAAATTCAAGTCCTCAAGGTAAGCTCAAATGGCCATTTCTTTACTCTGTTCACGCCTTATTCTTCGTCCTCTTGATCGACAGAGAAAAATTCACTTTCTGACGTGATAACCATTTACAATAAAAAAATGGGTTTATTACGAGAATCTCAACCAAAGGCCAGATCGAAGGCAGCCTTTAACAATTCTGTACTTGGAGGATTTCAAAGAGAATTTTTTTTTCAATTAAACCTCACTCCAAAGTCTGGAGCTGGTTTCTCTTTTCTAACTGTAACAAAAACAACAAGATTAATCCTCACAAACATGAGGGATATAAATCGATGTGTATAACACATTCTTCTACTGTGATTGGAACACATAACCAACTGATTACCAGGAGCACATCTTACGGTCTGAGCTAATTTGAGAGGTCTTACATATTAGTGAAAATTTACCACACATATGCATGGACTTATTTCATTCAAATGAATAAATCTATATTTTTCCTTAGCGTACATTTTTGTAATCTTTGTTTATTGAATATGCAATATAAAAGTTTCAGAAATAATCTTCAGTTGGGAGTTGCAGTAGAGTTTAACCATGCAGCAGCCAGTCCTGTTCTATCACAGATTGCCGGAGCCTGAATCCATCTGTGATTCGTAGCTGTATTACTGACTGAGCAATCATTCATGGACTCATTTCATTTCAATGAAAAAATAAATACATTTTTACAAAGTATATATATATATTTACAATTTTATTCATCACATATACAATACAAAAGTTACAGTGATCATCTTCAGTTGAAATGAAAATTGGAGTTGTGTTAACCCTTCAGCATCCAGTCTTGTTTCATTACGGATTGCTGGAACCTGAACAAACTGCTACTGCATAGCAGTAGAGTGAGCAGTTGGCTCGTTTGAATGACACGTCAGTACTGAAATTACCGTTTTCTGAGCGGAAAAGTCAATTGTTGATTTTGCTGTATTTCAACGCCCATCATGTTGCAAATGCGTAACGGTAGACGATCCTAAAGCTGAGATGGGAAGTTTTTCCACGTGATGTGTCATCTTTAGGCTTGTCACTAGCGAATTCTTATTCGTTCTGCTTCATAATCTTATCTTTGATTAGATAATTCACAATAATTTCCTGATATTGAAAAATTGTCCGAAAAACTCATCGAATCAGAAGCAGAATCGTTCCTCTATTATGAAATACACAATTCTGCTAAAAACCAAGGAAAATACTTTGATGACTGAATGATGATGCTATGAATCTATATAAAAAAATGTCAAAAATGCTGAAAACTTTTGCATCAACATAATAAACATATATATATATATATACATATATATATATATATTTTTTTTTTTTCACCTGATGAATGTAGATTGTTTTAGTCATTTGCATTAAAATCAAAGTCGTGAAATAAATTATGTCTTAGGTTTCATAGGTCTTGAGGAAAGTTTTCAAAAATTTTGTTTATGCGTTTAGTGTTTAAAGCTGTAGAGCTTTTTAGACTATACATATACATTATAGAAAGTTTCACAGCTTTAAACACTCAACATTTTAAAAAACTTTTTCAATATATTTTTTGTGTCACTTCAGTCACTTATCTCTCAATATCTGTCAATGCAATTTATGTGATCTTCAAAACAGTTTTTATTTTCCTTTGTTTCCCTTATAATTTGTTATTACGGTGCAATGTATGAATTGTCTCTTGTTGGAATCATCAGTTGTTTATCATGTAACCGTTTTAGGGATTTCAAAAACTGAATAGTTATATTAACGTGGCACTCCAGCAGTGTTGATCAAATACCATCTTCATTCATCATATAGTTTTGCCTTGCATGTAGTTTTTCGTTCTATTCATGGTTTTATGTGTTTTGTATATTGATATCTAAAACTATATATGTACATATACATCCATACATACATATATACATATACATATACATATATACATACATACATACATACATATATATATATATATATATATATATATATATATATATATACATACATATATATATACATATATATATACATATATATATATATGTATATTGATATCTAAAACTATATATGTATATGCATATACATGCATACATACATACATATATATATATATACATACATACATATATATATATATATATATATATATATATATATATATATATATATATTAAGCCAAGTACCTAGATAACTATTAATAATTTGATATTAGTAACTTAGTAGTTAATATTCCCTTCTTCTTTGAAACAATTTTTGACATTACCATTTTTACTTGGCTCCCATTTCAAGATTGCTGCCAACTGAATTCTTTTCTGGTTGCTCTTTTCTTTCTGAAATACGTAAACCCAATTTGACTCTGTGAATTTGTGAAGAAATCAGTTCTCAACCTTTGTCCGATGGTTAGTAAACTCAACTTGTTGATCAAATTCAATCATGTTGATTCTCGGAGGGTGCTTTGCTTATGTCACACGAAGCTCAGCCAACTAAATAACGATATTGGAAGTACATTCACCTGAGCCGGTTGTAGGACGTTTTGTTTTGAAAATGACTGAATATATTTACCTCTGACTTTTCTTTAATGAATTCTCTTATTTCTTTTCATTTATGTCCTATTTCTAATATCGATTATGCATGAGCGTGAAATTTTCACTCTTTACTAAAATTACATGGGGAATTTAAAAAAAATATCAGCTATTCTGATAAAAAACGAACTATAACATATTTTATTTTGTCTTTCATAAGAAATATAACGAAGAAACAAATTAAAAACGGAAAGTTGAAAAAACATTCGAAAAACCATAAACAGCAAAAAAACATGAAAAATTATTGTACATCATATTAGATGTATATATATATATATGTATATATGATTTTATTATATTCCAAATTACATTATTTTGCCCTTAAAAACGGATGCGACCGATATGTCTGCAGTCGAAACATCTAGCCCGAAACGTCCAGGCTGGAATATCTGCGGCCGAAACATCTGGTCACCACCTGGAACACCCCCCCCTGGCTGTCAATCTTTGACAGGAAGCCTATCTTGGGATAATATGACGATAGATCTAAGACTGACATCTATTTTAAAAAATGGCTCTTATGAAGCCTCAAAGAAAACAAATTCAATAAAAATTGGTCTGGTTAGTCACTCAATAGAGACTGTCACATGACCTACGTCTTTTGGTAGCATGTTAAGTTGGAGGGTGACCAATTGAAAAATTGGAAAAAGGGCTGATCAATGAATGTTACTTCTCTCGCCTTTTGTTGGACAGTGAACACTAAAATAGTCGGAATTGCCAAAAAAAAAGGCGGACTCAAACTAAGGGATCAATTTAGCTTAAATATACGTTATAAATTGATACTCACCCACTAAAAGCTGATGGGGGAGGGATGAATTAAAAAATAAGAAGCCATAGTCAGACACCGAGTCAACCAGTCGGACCAACTTGGAAACTGAAGAAATCTATTTTGACAATTTTGGTGACAGTTTTGGTTGACGGTTACTAACTGCGTATATAACACTTCATCCAATGCGCTGGTACGATGATTTGTGGGTCGTCTACGGAAGCTGAAAATGGACAGCAATGTGGTTTGGATGAGTTGCAATGAGGCGATAGTCATTCACACATCCTTGTAAGAACATTCGTCTTATGGTCCGCTGTAAACATTCATCTGTTTTGACAGGGTACTTGCATTTATTTTTCAAAATATGCAGACCACTTTAATTTTTTTTATCACACAAATCTTTTTTGGAAAAAAATGCTGACTATTACCAGCAGTCGTCTTCACTTTTGTCAGACAATACCAAGCTCTTTGCTTAGTGTTCTTATTTCCTCGCTATGGTTCCTAACTAGAACTCTTTCCCCTAGTGCGATCCACTTGTTGGAATTGACCCTGAGCCCCAAACTCTTAGGATTGGGGGGCTTTCAACACTTAAAGACTCGTTTCAATCATGAATCTTTTTGAAGCTCTAAAGAAACCTTTATCAACCCTTTTAGACTGGAGTAACTCTTGAAATAACTTACATATTTCAAGGAAATTCTGCATAAAATATAATGGTTTTGGTCGTTTTAACAGATGTGAGAGTAATATTACCTTTTCATGCTTAATCCATATAGTGCATTCAGAATTGAATCAGGGACCTGTAAATGATTATATTATTTGTTTTTTCAGTTGACAATATGTTTGTACGCCAGCCCTTCTAAACCTCTGAAGACTAGAAGGACATCTGAAATAACTTTTATACCTCAAAGAACTTCAAAATAAAATAAAATAATACGTTCATCTAACGGCGCGTCATTGTGTTGAAAAATTCACCTGTTATAATCAAAAAGTTATTATCATTATTCAATAGTTTAGGAAGATAATAGTTTTTTCTGTACATTCGTTCCTTCGAGTGCGCATTCTGAGATATTGATTATTGTTATTCGATGCAAATCGAGAAAAATTCAAACAAATCGCATCTTAATCATTTTACTACTGACGATATAAATCGACGAATATCGATAAATATCAAGAATCTGTAACACTGATTTTGATAAATGTCTTAATTTGCTGTTATCATAAAAGTTAAGTGCTCTTTCCACGCTTGTACAGGATTTTCGCTGAACGTCTAACAACCTCTACAGAACTCTCGGGTTGTGCAGAAACCCCCTCCGAGAAAGGCTGCTTCAAACCTTTTCAGACTAACTCAATTGTAATTTCTTTCCTCTCTTTACTGAGTGTCCTGATAGATTCATGGGTCACTCTGTAACACAAGCATTTTAATTTAGGACAGTTTTTTTCTTTAAAGAGAAATCTGATTTACCGTATGTTCCGTTAAATGGACATTTAATTGAAACAAATCTGTGCGAATATTACACTGCATTCAATGTGTTGGCATCGTGGCTTAGCGGCCGTCTACTGAAGCTAAAAATAGACAGCCATGGGGCTTGGATGAATTGCAATGAGCGGTAAACCTCCAGATACCCTTGTAAATCATTCGTCTTATTGTCCGGCATACATGGTAAATATGTTTCTTTACAAAGTAAATCAAGATATGAAAAAGTACTTACAATTCACTACGTTGTTGATAATCACTGCTACCAACAGCAGGCTGGTTTAAACACTGTTGCTGGATTCAGGTTATTGATCATTGACATCCCCAACGAACTGGTTTAAACAATGTTGTTTGGGCTATTCATGTATTCTGGTGTTAATATCTATCAATAAATCTATGCATCTGGGCTTCGCCAAGTCGTAACCAGTTATAGAAACTCAAAATTTTGCACAAGATTCTTCTCTTTGAGTGGAAAAAAGGTCTTGAAAAAACGTTTTTATTTTCATTTTTGACCCCCATTCCTATAAATAGGTTTTTAGTCGGGGTTCAATTTGCAATGTAAGTTTATGCTTAATTGTTCATCTAGTCTGTGCCTGGCAGCATCAACGCTTGTTTTGTTTTTTTTTCAAATTCTGACTTTTTCAGTGATTACCGCCCAATGAAATGTGAGTGAAGTAACTTATCCTTGGATCAGCCCTTCTTCCATTTTGTTCATTAATCACCCCTATCACGGCATGCTGCTTAAAGACGTGGGTCACGGAACGGTTTCTATTAGGTGTCTAACCAGACCCTTTTTCTTTATAAATCGTAAAAATATGATTCAAACTGTACTGTTAGCATTTTCATGAAGGTAACTCTTTTACCATCACATTGCTTGATCTATGAGGTAAAAAGAAGTATATGTGGGTGGCGGTGATTCATAATTTCCCTTTTTTAAAATTCCCAATAAAATTTAAAAAAAAATAGAAAACGGCCCTGAAACTTTTTCTTTGTTCTCCGCCATTTTGTCTTATTCAACAGAAATCAATGTAGGTGTGGGTGTAACTGGAACTTAGGATAACGATGTGCGAGTACCCGGCCGTCTACCTTTTTAAGGAAAAAGAGAGTCTCATCAGACCGGGCCAACATTTTCATTGACACAATGGTCCGGTTCCGATGTACAGCATTGCCAGGGAATTGAAGATATCCCCAGTCATACCACTTAGGTTTGGGGGGGGGGAACTCATATGCATCCTTTGTGTGATCCTGGTGATTGCAGGATGAGGAATGAAGGACGATCCTTTGTCGGTTTTGATCGTCTGATGTATCCGTAACCTTTTTGGTCTGGAACGAGTGGGTAACTTAGTCAGTGTGGTGGTCACTATACGGGTGAATTGTGTAACAGGAATTGGTGAAGGGACTGAAAGGAAGAGTTGCCAAAAGGTGACATCTTATGACGCTTTAACAGACAAAACCAAGTTTATAAAAAGATATTATTTTATTTCCTTTGTCATACAGGACTGTAGCAGAATTTCTCATTTAAGCCAATACACAGATGATAAAAATAATGTGAGTATGATTCTCAACTAGGGGTAGTTTTACTTCATTACTGGCATCAGCAGAATCTCTCTCTATATATATACGTATGTATATCTATAAAATTACATACACACACATATATGTATATATTGGGTCGATCTGAATAGGGGAGCGTTAATTATTGTGTCATCCACAGACAGCTGTTGTATTACAAGTCTTCAGTGCGGTTTTAGACTATTACCCCATCCAGTACCGCGAGGTAGGATTAAAACCTTCGCTTCAGACCCGGAAGCCGGTATGCTACCTCTGTGCCACGGACGGTCAGTAAGAATGAATATATGTATATATATATATATATATATATATATATATATATATGTATATATATATATATATATATATATATATATATATATATATATATATATATATATATATATATATATATATATATATATATATATATATATATATATATATATATGTCAACCTCTCCATCTATATATCTATTGATTCATTTATTTGTTTATTTATCCATTTATCAATTCATTTCATCACCATGCTAGCTTGGAAGCTTTTCACTTAGTGATCTCTGTCTTTCTCTCCATCAAACTATTCATTTCTCCCTTGACTCATTTACCCCCAGGGATTACTGCCTTACACGATGCTCGTATGCCCATCGAAGACGCTTTCAGTGATGGGACATTCGTTAGCATGGTTACCCCGGTTAGCCTGCAGCTATACAGCCCCATGTGCAGCAAGGATCGATTTACTATGTGTTTTGACGCATTCCTTCCTTCACATTGATTGAATTTATCAGCTACAGTAGCCCTTGTGTTGTGTCGTAGTTGACAGGAGGTTTCTATTCCCTTTTCGCATAGATAAGTCTCAGCTGTCCAATGCCTTTACCTCCTCTGATCAATGACAATTGCTATTCATCACGACTGAACATGAACAACCCACAAACCGTGACGATCCGGAAATGCTCTGACCTAATCTTCTGGCCATAACAATTTGGCCTTTATCAAAGTCAATCAAATTCTCTCTCTCTCTCTCTTTCTCTCTCTCTCTCTCTCTCTCTCTCTCTATATATATATATATATACACACACTTACACACACTTACACACACACACACACACACACATATATATATATATGGGAGTGTATATACATATGTATGTACGTGTATGTGATCAAATGAGAAGCAATGTGTTAAATGCATTGACGGTGGAGGAGATTATGTTGAAAAATAAATATTTGTTGGGTGAAATAAATATTTTTCACCGATCGAGCATGGATTTAGCTACACAGTGTGTGTGTGTGTGTGTGTGTGTGTGTGTGAGAGAGAGAGAGAGAGAGAGAGACACACACACACACACATCAACCGATGCATACACA
Source organism: Thysanoteuthis rhombus (assembly GCA_963457665.1). Taxonomy (NCBI): domain Eukaryota; kingdom Metazoa; phylum Mollusca; class Cephalopoda; order Oegopsida; family Thysanoteuthidae; genus Thysanoteuthis; species Thysanoteuthis major. Next base: position 74,334,103 of record OY735204.1, on the reverse strand, counting down.
TTGGTACACATATAGGTGTGTTTGCACACAAACCCATCGAGGAAGAAAAGCAAGTAGTCTTTCTTTGAGTCAACTGATTCTCATAATTGTAAAATACTGCAATGTGGAAATAGTCTAGGAGCATTATTTTCAATGAAAATTGTAAATGGCTTCTTTATATTACAAAAATGCCCAACTCGTATTACGTTATTTTTATATTATTAGAATCATAGCATTATTGACGTCATGCCTCTAATGACATCACATCTCGTCCTTCCTTCTTTCCTCCCTTCCTTCCCATTTTTGTTGATGATTGTATGTTGGACCGACCGACCGATCGACCAAAAAGCGTCAAATGGAGTCGGGTGGACACTTCCGAAAATCAAATGGTTACAGAAAAAATACACGTTACACCACCATTCAGTGACTCCCCGTAGTATGTCCAGTAGTGCAGACAAAATTATAGTTGATTCCAAGAAGCCTCTATTTTTATTATCGTGGGTGAAAAGCATTTCTTCCAACCGCCCCAAATCATTCTTTTTTGAAAAGATTTAAACAAACGTATTTCTGCGGTCCCTGATGATCTTGATGGGACTCCTGGAGGTATCCTGACTTTGGGAAGCCCTGGTTCAAAATACTTCATCTGATGGAAAATTAATGTCAACTTTACAACCTGATTTTGTCTGCTGGAAAATAAGGAAAAGGACGTTTATGCACTGACTCAAAAATCAAGAAGAAACATGTCTGGAAGATATCTAGTGAAATACTTATGGGAACTTGCAAGGTTTCTCGGTCGAAAGGTGTCTGGTAGAGCTGACACAAACTCAAAAGAGTCGATAACCCCCCCACCAAATTCCCAAGATGTGTAGTTGTGTACGGATGCAGATTATTGAGATTCAAGGCTGTGATTCAATACTGTGGACATACATACACTCGCTAGTTTTCAGTTTTTTCTTGTGTCTATCACACAAATACAAATAGTATAGATGGCATAGGTATAGAAATCAACATTTAATGGTAACTCCAGGTTTCTCACTGTTGCGATCTTCAGACCATGTACCACTACCGGTATGGCAATCCCTTTATAGTGATCATCCGAGTTCAAGTGGTGAGAAATGGCTGATAGGATGTATTAACTACGATTCAAAAATTATTTGTTTATTGACCGTTAAATCATTTACACTCTCTGCAAGATATTCTATTTAGAGTGATTATTAATTATTTTCAAATTTGGGGCTAAAGAAATCTGAAATCATTTACTTGGATTTTAGTTGTTCATTTTTTAATTTAAAAAAAATTTAATTCAGGAGTTGAGTTCTTTTTGAATAATCTTATTGATTCATAGGGAACAGAGAAAAATTCACTGTTCGTCCGTATTCAATATTTAGAGTCATGGTGTTGGAATAGAGAGCGTAATAAACATTTGTTTTCGTGCCTGCATTTGGACATGGGTTCTGATCTTTTGTTTAGGAGTTTATTTTGTTCAGGGAAGATGATTATTGCAAGTTTCTCTTCTAAGCAAAGTTAGCAGTGTTTTAAAAATTGTGGTGAGTTGGTGCTATTTTTTCCATATTATTTCTGGTGTGTCTTGGTTTTTATTTTTTAAGTCTCATATTTTGATTGCCTTGTGTCATGCTCGTATTTTTTGTTGATGTTTTGTGTGAGTAATTTCTTTGTTTGCAAAACTCAGATGTTACTCAAATGTATATTTTTTCTGTGTTTCTTTTGGATTTTATGGTAGCTTGGTGTATAACGTTAGTTTGGTGACAGTTATCGTTTAATGGACATACCGATATTCTCTGCATCTACAGGTGGCATATGCAGCTATTTTGAGGTGTTCTGGTGATTTATTTTAATAATTATCGATGCAGCTATAGCTAATTTACTATGTATTTTCGTTGAGTATTTTGTGTCGTTTGTTTGATGTTGGGAAGTGTTTGTTGATTAGTTTGAAAATCATTTTACCTAAATTCGTTTTTACGTTTTTGTTGTATGGTGGATTGAACCAAGTTATGGTAGATGGTATGAAAATTGCGAATATATATATATATATATATATATATATATATATATATATATATATATATATATATATATCAATCATTATAATTGAATTGTATCTTTCTAAATTGATTCTAATGCATCTTTATAGGAATTCATTCGCACTTCTTTTTTATACTATAATTCCAATAATATGCAACGTATTATATTCCAAGAGGATTTTTGCAAATTCCTGCAGATCATCAATGTTTCTATGTCGGAGGATTTTCATTGCTTTTCTTAAAGGATTGGAACGCATGAGAACCAAAGAAAGTGAAAATTACTTCTAGAAGAACGAAAACACCTGAAGCCTGCATTTCCCATTGCAAAAACAAAATATCAAATGTGATATAAACTATTCTTTTCAAGGGAATTTTCGTACTAAAGAACTTTACAATATAAAATATGAAAACACTGAGATTTGAAAAAAATAAATAAATAACCGTATTAGAAAGTAAAACAGATATTTGTCTTTCTAAGATTTGCTCAGATACTAAATCTCCTTCTTTATGTTGCTTCTGTTGTAAGAACAACGTTTTGGTCAACTCATTCTACAGCCTTCCTCAGGGTGCAATTCCTAAGGAGAGCAGGCTTAGGACAAAATCCCTAAGGAATAAAAAAGCCTCCAAATGCAAAATACCCACACTTGAATTGCAAAGCAAGACAGAACTATCAAAAACCCAAAGAATTCAGTGATTGGTGACACTACATTTTTATTTACCTGGTCTCATATTCTGGATATATAAAATTTTAATCTATTTTTTATGCATCTAAAAATAAAAAATGATTCAACATACAGTTTGTTCTTAATCATTCTTCAAATCTCATAATTTTTTAATGATTATTTCTGGTCCATTTCTTTTGCTTAGCACAATAAAATAAGTTTTGTCCGTGCCTGGAGGAAAGAGAGGGTGTCTTTTCTCCTTTAAAAAATTTTTTTTTATTGAAATAGGTAGCAAACAGAACAGAAAAGAGGTCCGTCTGTCTCTTTCCTGACTGATTGTACCCTTAAAAAGCCTGCTGAAAAGATTGACTGAAATGTTGAGGTAACAATAAAAGTTGTTCAAAGAATGAGTTCAATAGTTCAAACTATATTTGGAATGATAAAGGTCTCCTCTTGATATAATAAACATGATATTTTCTATTCCTAGAGGAAGCCTTGTTATTCTTGAGTTTTTTTGATATTTTTAATCTTATCATTGTTGAATGCAGTATGTCACAATATAGAAATGACGTGAGCATTTAAACACTAAAAATCAAGAAGAGAAGATGAAAGAAAAATGACTCAAAACATTAATGTAGCCATTTTTATGTTCTTTACAATTATAAACTTTTTGCGTAAATCTGCATTCAAGAAAATATCTTTTTTCCACCCCAATATGATATTTTTTAAAGCGTTGGAGGTTTTATGATCAACACTTGAAAAAGGCATCATTTAACAATTTAATGGTATCAAAACATAGATAATAATAAAAATAATAGATAAATTTAGACAAAAAAAAGAAAGAAATATATGTTTGCTATTTCAATGATAAAATAATTACTTCCATATTTTTGTCTATGATTTGAGATAGAAGCCAGAATTTAACTTCATTCATTTTGTACAATGATTTGACGAGGAAAACACATCCAACCATGACAGCCGGACAGAGAACAGAGTCAGTAGGGTAAGTAAGTAAGTAAAAATAGAAGTCTAAAAGGGCCATAGCATCTGCTACTATTAAACCCATTTTCTCTCACTCTTTTAATCAGTTCTAGAAGGGACTTTTTTTTCTTTTTTTTTGTTTTTTAAGCTTGTAGGAAGTAATTCACAAGAGTGGAATACTACAGCAAGAAGAATCTCTGGTTAGATATTAGTCAGTAGTGAATTATTAGGTTCCAACTGGTCAAGTTCACTATTATTTGTACTCATAGAGTCTTCACCCTGGTGGTGATAGAGATAAAGTGACAGCAAGTCCACTAAGTACTTCAGAACTCTCTTCAAGATTTTAGATCAGTAATGCTGTGGTCCGGATGGTCTCCTCGAATATTCCCTGGATTTTCAGTTCCTTTGACCTATTCACTAGGCTGTGTGATTATTGTTATTATTATCATTATTATCATTATTTTTATTATCAATATTGCTGTTGTTGTTTTTGCTAATCTGTTATTATTGATGTCGTTATTGATGATAATGATGATAATGATGATAATGATGAACAAACATTGCCACCAAAGGTGTTGAAGAGTGCGATTTTTTTTTTTTTTAATATTTGTATGTGTGTTTATTTGTTTGTTTATGTGTTTGTGTGTTCCAGCGCTCCTGGCCATACAGTTTTGTCCACAGACTTAAAAATTGGCACAAGTACACCACTAGACCTCTTCTAAAATATTTTTTTTATTGAAAAAAACAAACTTTTTGACTTTTTTTGTGACTTATTTTGGAAGGTTTATTTACAACAATTAGATTCTCCAGAATCTAGATGTTTTTTTAACACTCTATTTTAGATGTTCTCTAGAGGAAAACACCCATGATGTCATAACTAGAATTTATTGTGATTCTATTTATTCTTTGAAGGGATTTTTGAAGTTTTGATGCTATGGTTGTTCAATTATTGACTGTGTTAACAAGTTAAAATTATCATTACTACATATTTGTGATTTGAGTTTCGACTGTAACCCTTAAGCAAGTAATCGTGTCATGAAGGCCTTGGACTAACAATGGATGTACTTTTAAAAAGTATGGGGAAAAAAATTCCTGAAAATTTCATTTAAAAAAGTATTTATCATACATTTAGAATATTTTGTTATGTTATTCTTAGAGTTTACACACCAATAGTTACTGGTAATTTACTGAAGAGAGTGCTGGAGTATTGAGGTGACTTGCTGTCACTTGATCTAATTTATTATTATTATCATTACTATTATTATCAAGCTTCTTAACTCAAAAGAACATTTTGATAACAGGCTAGATTTCATCATTTTTTGTGATCCTCCTCATATACAAGTTTTGAAGCTTCAAAATTAATGGTTATATTTCCTGACCGTAAATTAGTGATCAACTTGAGGAGAATTCAGTGGAAAAAAATGATAAGCATTAATAAACACAAATGTTTAAATGCTAAAGTTTATAGTTATTGCTACCTTATTTATTTCAAAATGGCTGTCGCTTCATTTGCAGGGTTAGTGTTGTTTGGGATAGGTTTTTAGGGTTAATACTTAAAGGGTTTGTATAAGGGTTAGTTATCTTGGGGTTAAGGTTAGTGTTGGGGTTAGGGACTTTAAATTCGCCATCAGCACCTGCAACTCTACTGGTCATTTTGAAACAGGAAAGATCACAATTGCCAAATACATAGTCTATGCATGTATGCATTGTTTAATTTGTGAATGCCCCTCCAAAAAGAAATGTTGAGCTTTAAAAATGTATAATTAGAATATAAGGCTAGGTAAACACTTTTCCTTAAACAAGAATAATAAGAAAAAGAGAAAAAATTAAAACTATCACCATTTACTAAAATATTTGTCATCTTTTAATTCAATCTTGTCCTACTTTGCATTTGAACTGAAGGGGTTTTGTCCTGATGATTGGATTGTCTGGTCCCCCAGCAAGGTAAGCTCTCGAAATATGGAATTATTAGTTCAAGTATCATCAGAAGCTATTCCCTGATTATGATCTTGTTCTGTTTTCATCTAATATCTGTAGATATGTCAGCCGAGACTGCCGTTCTTCAAAAGATTTCAACTACCAAAATATGTGGGCATTTGGGTTAATCTTTTGCAATGTGTTGTGAGAATTCTAAATTCATGATTAATTCAACTAAAATTTGACAACCAACAGATGGAAACCATAAAAAGATTATTTTGATTACATGGACACCATTGAATGTAACCAGTTCAACATTTATCTAATACTTAAAATTTATTCATTCATATTACTATTATTATTACTTATTCATATAATCTTTGCATAATTATTAATTTGTATATATCATCTTTATATTTTTATTATATTATTTTCATTGTATGATTTTTGATGCATAATTAATCATCATCATTTATCAGGAATTAAAATTCTTTAATATCTATTCATCATTGTTACGGTGAATAATTATCTCTAATCAAAAAATTTAAATGCATAAAAAAAATTATCAGTGAAAACTCAACAAAAAACAAACTCTTGTAAATATGAGTTCAAATTGTCCCTTGACGTACCACCAACCGTTTTGTAGATACATCCTGGCAATGGTTTCACAAAGTCAAAATTATCTCGATACATTGTGACAGATTGACGGATTTCGTTTTTTAAAGCACATTAAAAAAAAAAAAAAATTACATGCAATTCTGAATAGATTTAATTGATGGGTCGGCCACTCAGCACAGATGGCTTTTTATGTGCAGAAAATTTATTACAAAAGACTACAAATCTATTTATTAGAGAAATCCATTAGGAATGATATCCTTTCGGAATAATATACTGAATAATAACTTTTGTACGCTATCGTCAGACGTACAGTTTTTGTTCTAAATTACAAATTCAACAATACTTGAACAATCATAAATTGTTTATTCGCATGTATTATAAAGTTTTTTTCTAAAAGAAATGCACAAAAATCATCCCCGAAATGAAACAGGTGCAATATAATGTGTAATGTATTATATCATATAATCAACAATACTAAAATAATTGTCAGCAGAGGTTTCATCAGTTTCCCGGTGAGTCTGGCTGTGTTGTAAGTACAGGCTTGGTTCACAATGAAGCTAGAGGGCTGAAAATTAGACCATTTACTGCTTAGTATGTCTAGAAAAATATTTTTTAATTACCCTACATCCCCACTGTAGGTTTTTAAAGTGGGGTTCAATTAGCAATGTAACTTTAAGCGAAATTGGTCCCTCATTTTGTGCCCAGCAGTGTTCACGTTTGTCTTTGTATTTTATTAATTCAGGACTTTTTTAGCGATCACCACCAAACAAAAGACAAGGGATGTAATTCATTTTTTAATTTTGCAATTTTTTTTTAATCGAAGCCGCAAACACAGCATTCAACGATGAAACGCTGGTTGTGTTATGGTTTCTATTAAGCGACCAACCAGACCTTGTAAAATGTTTATGTTAGAAATTCAACCAGAAGGATCTACTAAACAATCTGCCTTATAGGTAATATAATGTTTAAAGTATTTATTGCAGGAACTTATTGCAAATCATTCCCAATAGAATTCCTGCCTACATTAATTTCTCCATAAGGAAAAAGATGTTAGAGTCCAAGTTTTTATCTGCTATTTCATGGTGACCCCAGGTGTACTTACTTACCTCCATTCAACTGCATAAATATTTGCATATATGAATTTCTTGGTAAGAACCAAAACTATCATCATCAGCATAGTCAACATCAATGTAGGTTTCTTCAGTTTTTTAGTTGGTCTGGCTGGTTGGTTAACTGGCTATGTATGTATCACATTTACAGGCAGCACTAATGCAGTCGAAAGGGTAGAAAGAAATGTTTTTTTTTGTATTTTCAAAAACTCACCCCGTGGTTCAATTTTAAATGTTGGTTTATCTTAAATTGATTCTTTAGATTGGGTTGGTAGGTGCTCACTCTCGATTTTGGAAATTTAGACTTTTTTCAGTGATCACTGCTCAACAAAAGACAAGACTTATTCATTATTGATCATCAATTTTTCTAATTTTTTAATTGATCATCCCGTAGCATGGTATCAATAGGTTTAGGGTAAGTGATGGTTTTTATTGAGTGACTAAGCAGACCTGTTTGTATATAAATGTAGACGTTCTACATAGGTTCGTATGTGTTCATTGAGACACCAATGGAAAAAACACAGATTAGTACAAACAGAGATTTTTTTGTAACCTTTGATATCACAGGTAGGATTTACCAAACATTCATTCATTTTAGTGACACAGCAAATGCTAGAATCATTTATTGAAAATATATTGCAAACTATTTCATTATAGCTCTTTTCTGAAATTGGTTTTACTGAAGAAATGCATTGCAAATTATTTAATTATAGAAACACATTGCCAATTATTTCATAATTGAAATCATTGCAAATTATTTTATGATAGAAATCTATAAGAAATTATTTTTTTCATTGGAAATATGTTAAATGCTTTTACTATATAAATGCTTGGTTAATTATCTTATTATAGAAACACATTGCAAATTATTTAAGCACAAGCTGTTTATGTAACCCATGATATCAGCGGTAGGATTTAGTTGATAAATATATTGATCTATTCACACTGATGATAATATAAAGTAACACAGCATATACTAAAGGCATACATAGAAATTGATTAGAAATGATTTTTTGGAAATTCATTAGAAAAAATTTACTATAGAAATTTATTAGAGATGATTTTACTATAGAAATTCATTAGAAATGATTTTTCTATGGAAATTCATTAGAAATGATTTTTCTATGGAAATTCATTAGAAATGATTTTACTATAGAAATTCATTAGAAATGATTTTACTACAGGAATAAATTTCGAATGATTTTACTGTAGTAAAATAATAAAGTTAGGAATTTTTTAAACGATTTTGTCAACGTTTCCACTCACGAATACATGAATAGTGACACAGCAAATACTAAAAGCATTTATAGGAAATTAGCAGAAATAATTTTGCGTATACATTTTTATCTGTGTATTTATTTCTATGGACTTCATAAATATGAATATGTATGTAGGTTTTTACACAACTGTATATACATATGTATGACCGCAAGTCTACCTTGATTAGTGTGGTTAATTTGTCTGGGAGTTTTCCACTCTGTTCAAAAGCGCATTGTACAAGTCTTATAATTTAATCTACCCTTTTTCAACTTTTATTTTGTTACATTAATTTGTACAGCAATACCTTTAGTGTAATAAAATGCACATTAGTCAAAACAGCATTATTCTAGGTATTCTTGTATCTGTTTATAAAGATCTGTGAAAAAAATTGTGGATATGTATAGACTAGTGTAAAATACATGAGAAAGTATGACAATGATTTACACATGGTTGATGCAATCTGTAATGTCTTATATAGGATTTATTGAACAGAAAACATCAAATCCTTCATACACTCAAACCATTTGTATTTTAGTGTTGATTGTATATAGTATAGGATTCAGTTTTTCATACTGCTGCCCACACACTTTACTACTACTCCATTATTCCTTTATATAGAGTTCAACATTTTCTGCAATATCAAACTAAATATTCCCATTGCTAGGGAATAAAAATGATGATTAAGCCCTGAATTGCATAACTTTTCACTTAAAGTTATTCTTAGCAATTTTTAAAACTTAATTAGTAAATTATGAATTGAAAAATGAGTTGTTACAGGTCAGGAATTAGGCATTACTTGTAGAACAGAGCTTTTATTCATTGAGCATTGTCAATTAATTTACTACAGAAACGCATTATTTTATTACAGAAAATCAATGCAAATAATTTCATGATTGAAGTGTCTTATAATTGTTTTTTTTATAGAAATTTTTGCAAATTATTCTACTATAGAAATGTAATAAAAGTCAGGAAGATTTGGAATGAAGGGATCTTTGGTGGTCAGAGATGGAACCAAGTATTTCTGGCAGAGTTAGGTTACTGTACTTATGTATGTAAATAATATAAATTCATTGCAAATAATTTCCCATAATTTTCCCATAGATGATTAACTATAAGAATGCATTGATAAGCAAGAAAAAAGGATTTTCAATGTTGAGGAAATCATTAGTTAACAGAATAAGCTAATGTAAAAAGCCTTGTTAATGATTATACTATAGAAATGCATTGAAAAACAAGAAGTGAGGTATTGTAAGTGGTCAGGAATTAATCTAAGTGTAACTGTCAATTTAGGGTATTCATATGTTTAATGTAAAGGCATCGTTAGCTTCTGATTGTACATGGAAATATGTCCAAATGGAGTTTTCCTATACTCTTTGGTATCATTGAGAATCAAACTCGGATCTTTCTGTGTGTGAGGCAGACATGCTTGCCATTACACCAGCTGAATGGAGACCCTAAGCTGTGTGATTAGAGCGGAAAAAATTTGGAAATGGAGAATCGCCCTCCCCTATTTGAAAAGATAACGATGGAATGGAAAAGGAGCCTTTGGTTCACCTCCGACTGCCAGCACAGTGGGGTCTTTGACTTGAGATGCATAGTTAATGGTTTTACTATAGAAATACATTTTACTATAGAAAGGGGTTTTGTATATATAATTCTTCTCTTTTATATAACATACATCTATCATTTCTAGGAAAAAAATTTCCAATTATCTGGAAACTTACCAGAATTAAGTCATAATGAGAAATCATTTAGTATGTTATAACTTAATTTTTATTTTTGTCTTAATGCAGGTTTTTTATTCCCTAAGCGTTAAGCGGGTGGTTAAATTTTCTAAGACAGATTTTTATTGTCTGATAAGGAACACCCCCCCCCCCTGCCCTGCCCCCATGAAAAAAAATCAATACAGATTGTGAAACAGAAGAATCAAGTTTTTGATTGGAACCGAGACCTTTGAGATCTACAGTTCAACCTGTAAGGGTAGAAGTGGCCAATATATATTTTAGCACACCCACACAGCAGGATAGATGGAAATCTTGATTCAATCTATCCACAAGTAAGCCATTGCTCTTATCAGTTGAAGAAATACATTAGCACAGTCATCACTTTGATTTGATGAAATATAAATAATACATTTTCTTAAAAAGTATTCCATATGATGGAAGAAAAGTTTCGAAAAACTTAAGCAATGAAGAATCAAAAGAAAAATAGTACCAGTATTATCTGAACCATAAATCTCTGAAAAAAAAAGGGCTAATAATTTGCTTAATTAAATTTCTCATTATATTTTTGTAATATCATTCAATGTTAACCCTCCCCCCCCCCCGCACTGCCTGCTGTCTCCAAAATACAAAACATGTCTGACCTGTGGGTCATCATCGGCTAAGATGAGGTGGTCATTACTCCCGATTTTGAAGCAGAATATGGATGATTGATCTATCTATCTATCTATCTATCTATCTATTCATATGTGCACACACATGCACATATACATGGTATACAAACTTATATATATATTCTGTATGCATGCGTATATGTGTGAGTGTCTCAAATTTATATTTGAAAAAAACCTTCAAGTTCTTAAATTGCATGTATTAAATTTTTCAAATGGTCTCTTGCTGTTGAGGTTCACGAAAATCATTTTGCATCTCAATTTAGATGTAAATAGGTTATGCTGCTGTTTTTTTTTTTTTAAACGCCTACACAACCTTATAAACACATAGACAAATGGCATTTTGAAGAGAGAGAGAGAGAGAGAGAGAGAGAGAGAGAGAGAGGGAGAGAGATACAGAGACAGAGACAGAGACAGAGAGAGAGGATGAAGGCAAATAGATGTAGATATCAAGAATTACACATGACGATATATAGATATATTGAGAATCAATGGCAGAGTAGAAAACATACCAGTTCGGATCTTTATTTGAAATTGTTCGTCTGAGGTGACAGAAGTAAAAGGAATGTTTGCCTTCAAATACTTTGGCATTTCAATTCAAATACTCAAAAACATTAAAACAGATTTGGTTAGTCGCTCAACAGACACCGTCACCTGACCAATGTCTTTTGGTAGCATGCTGTGTTGGGTTGATCAATTAAAAAATTGTTGGGGTTGATCAATTAAGAATTGTTAAGTAGATCAATTAGAAAATGGGTGATGAATGAACAAATCATTTCTTTTGTCAGTGATCACTTTAAAAGCCTGAATTTTTGAAAAACAAGCAGGAATGCTACCAGACTCAAACTAAGCGATCAATTTAGTGTGAACTTACATTGCAAATTGAGCCACCCCATTTAAAACCTATGGGGAGGAGGTAAAAAAAAAGGCTGTTTTTTTTTCATGACATAATCAGGAGTAAATTTTCAGTCTTGTAGCTCCATTGGTGCATAATAAATACGTACATACATACATACATACATAGCCAGCCAGTCAGCCAAACCAACTTGAAAACTGAAGAAACCTATGTTTTGGTGAAAAATGCATGAAAAAATTTCTTTAGAATTTTTATTTTATTTTAAAGAGGTGGGACCCGTTTAGTTCAATAGTGCCAAGGTAATTCATTCCCTATCTTATAATTTGGGCTTGAGTAAAAGTGTGGATACATAAAGCCTTCTTCATTTCAGTTCTTTTAATATTTATGATGTGTTTCCCTATGTTTTTCAGGGTTTATATAAAGAAAAAAAAACTGAGAAAAAATCCTATTAAAAGGATATGAATTCAAAAATAGAAAAAAGTACCTTGAATACTGTGTTAATCAATTCCCACTTTTTCCGTCCAATTCAAAACCATACCATGCTACATGGTAATTTACACGAATCGAAATTGCACCATTCAAAGTATTCTTGTTTAAGCACAATCTTTTTTTCATATTTTGGCGAAATGAAATAATTATAACTCACTAGAAGTCAGAGATAATTACAAAATGAAAAGAAAGTAAGTATGTAATTTTTTTCCTAAAGAATGCTGTGTTTTAAATGAAATGGTTTAGAAATACATATGGGAGCAGAAAAAAATTCTTTTTAATTAAAGATTAAAGAAATGTGTGAAAATGATGAATTTAAAATTTTAATGAATTTTCAAAAATAGGACAGATTGATTAGTGGTTAATTAAGAAGAAAGCAAAAACATTAAAATTTTGCTAATTAGCAAATATTAAAAAAGTCAGGAGTCTGGATGTTTAAGTATGTGTAAGTGAATCAGAACATAAGTAAGTAAGGGCCTTTTTGAATAACTTTGTTTATGCATGTATGTATCTCTCCCCCTTCTCTCACTATTATATATATATATATATATATATATATATATATATATATATATATATACATATATATATATATACATAAGTATATGACTTTAACATTGACTCAAAATTTACTATTATAGAAAAAAAAAAAAAATTATCCAACACCACCACCTACTCTAGAATCTCATGAGGATAAATGGATACTACATCTACCAACATTATTGCTGAATGGCTTAAACACTAAATTAAATCATCTACAAAATATTAAAACTTTAACATTGTGAATTAAGACATAACATTTGAAAATTCTGTGACATTTATTCCTGTATGTAAAAAGTATACAAATCATATAAATGGACCCATATCTCAGAAACATATCTGCATAACATCTAGTAACTTTTATATTTACATCGAATTGATAAAACTGGAAAGAGTTTTCAAATTCATAATTTCAAACAGTGAGATTGCTACAGTTCCAAGTTCACTATTTAGTTTCTTGTTTCACATTTAGAGACACTGTTTTAATTACCCTTGACAACAGGGTTTTTAAAAAACAAAATAAGTATTCATGAGAATGTTTCAAAACAAAAGAATTTTCTTCACAAAAAAAAAAATAACCCGTGGAGATGGTATAATAGCAAAACTGCAGTTGGTAAATGAATAAAAAATGATGAATTCATACCCAAGTATCAGTATCTCTTACATATATATATATATATATATATATATATATATATATATATATATATATATATATATCTATATATATATATATATATATATATATATATATATATATACATATATATATATATATATATATATATATGTATATATATATATGTATATATATATATGTACATATATATATGTATATGTATATATATATATATATATATATATATATATATATATATATATATATATATGTTATAGAGAGAAAACAACCAACGCATGTTCCATAGTTAACCCATACTGTACAACTTTTTTTATCAAAATTATTTTTGAATAAAGTAGTATTATTGATATCAATACCATGAGTATGTATGTATGTATGTATGTATGTATATATATATATATACGTATATATTTATAAACAGGTATAATAATTACCAAAATATTTCTATTCATTTGCTAATGCATATGTTCTGTAACACTGAAGGAAACAGATATATAGAATTAAGTAAAACTACAGCAATTTGAAGTCCATTGCAGACTGTCGCAGCCTGATGACTTACCAACAGGCCAAGAGTACACAGAAGATAAAGTGTTGAAATTTCAAGCATTCAGTATGTTAGTCTAACCTTATACCTTGAGAAAAGATGACGATACATCAAAGTAGATGATGGACTAAATGGGCAGGATTTGGAAAAAAACGAAGCCCGGTACATAAGTAGATATAAAAGAAAAAAAAAGAGACAGAAAGATACTTTTAAAAACACATACATATATATATATATATATATATATATATATATATATATATATATATATATATATGTATATAATTAGAGAATAAAAGTAAAAAAAGAAAGGTGATATGAATTGATTTATTAGTATGCATGCATTTGTGTGGAATTATACATTGGTCATCTCCAACAAAGCATACATATGTGGTGGTGATTTATAATTTTCTTTCGATTGCTAGTTAGTAGATGTCAGTTTTTTTTCCTAATTCAGTGTTTTTAATTTTGACCTTGTAGCATTTATATTGAGATGACATGACACAAGGCAATATATATATATATATATATATATATATATATATAGAGAGAGAGAGAGAGAGAGAGAGAGAGAGAGAGAGAGGGAGAGATACATGTACATGTATACATATCTATGTGTGTGTGTGCATACATAAATGTTGGTGTAGGAGTATATGTATGCATATCTGTATATTAGCTTTAGGCATAAATGATATATGTACATCCATATTCACATCTACACACACACTCACACACACACACATACACACACACATACACACATACATACAAATGGGTATGTGTTTACGAAAAGAAAAAGAAAAAAAGATTCTGAAAATATACCTGGGTAAATTAAAAAAGATAAGTTAGGAAGCTGAAGACTGTTTTATCTCTTACAGAATGCATTCCAGCCAAAAACTGACAGAAACTCAAGTTAAATCTCAGATAAGGAGCCACTTTGATAAATGCATACACACACACACACACACACACATACACACACATATATATGTATATATAGATATAAGTGTGCACATGTGTGTGTGAGAGTGTGTGTGTAGATCTCCTTGTGTAAATGCAACTATTTCTTTATGTATATATGAGCAAGCATATACGCACAAACACGTATAAAATATTCTTTTATGCCTTGAATTTCTGTTTTGCTTTGTCCTTAACTTTTTCTACACTATGTTTATTAGCTTTGGGTATACATATATACATAGATGTCCACCCACACACACAGATATAGACCCAAGCACATATAAATTTCTCCATAAGTGTGTGTGTGTGTGTGTGTGCATAGACAGACACAAACACCTACAGTGCTATCAGTGACATACTCACACAATATGGACGCATATATGTATACACTTCTTTCGAACAACCATTAAAACGCAATAAATTACAAGTCTCACAAATAAAAACTTAATACTACTACAATATATAATACTATACTACAATACATGTACTATATATATACATATATACGTACATATATATATACATACATATAGATATATGTATATATAAAGAGAGAGAGAGAGACAGAGAGACCGATTGTCAGAGATTGAAAGAGAGAGAGAGAGAGAGATTGATAGACGGGTAGATAGACGTACTTGCCAATGTCTTATAGTGCACAAAGCAGCCATTAAATCACTTCAGACAAAAAGCTGGAAAAACTATGAAACAAGCAAATAAATAAAATAAAAACATGAATAAGGAAATTACTTTGGTTAAACTCAAGTTAAAAGTTGCATTAAGTTTTTAAAGCTGGACACAAATTTGCAAAAACTATTTCCTTTCAGTGGTTGGTTAGTTGTGATTAAATCATTTGTCGATCACGCGATACATTCCCCCGAAAACAGTGCATTTTTCAGTTTGAAATTTCTTTCAAACCTTGGTCGGTAAGGAACAGATGTTGGAAGGGAAGGTAATTTTTATTTCATAAAAGACATACATGGAACGAACAAAGGAATTCTATCTTATATAAATCCATATCAGAAAAAAAAAGAATTTCACCCTTTGTAATAGTGTCAAAATATTTTGTAATGGTTACTTTGAGGACAAATTCTAGTCTGAAATATTGACCACATAGAGGTATACGCAGAGAATTGGAAATAGTTCATCTTGGTATGGGAATCATCAGAAATCAGGGTAGTAGAACCTGTCAACTATGATTGTCACCAAAACTGTCAAAACAGGTTTCATAAGTTTTCAAGCGGGTCTGGCTGGCTATCTATGTATGTACGTATCACTCGTCCAAGCGGTCTCAATAGAGTTAGAATGCTGGAGATTCAAACATATCATACTTATTTTGTCTTTAAAGAAACTTCTTTCTTCAAATAGCCACCTGAAGAGGTTTATAGGTTTAATTTACATTGTAACTTTATGCTTTTTGTCACTTTACTTTTGTCTAGCAGCATTCGTGCAGTAATTTTTGAAAATTCAAACTATTTTAGTGATCACTGTACAACAAAAGTCGAGAAAGGTTACTTATGCATTGATCACACCCCTCTTCTCAAAATTTTGATTGATCACCCCCAACATGGCATGTTGCCCAGGAGACGTTGGTCACATGACAGTTTATTAATTGAAGACTTAGCTACCAATTAATGATTAGAATCACAATATCTTCTCAGATCAAAATGAAGAGACCTGCTTTTCCCAACATCTTCATTACAAAGGACACCTTTAATTTAAATGATTTTCACCATGGACCCCAGACTTTTGGAAGGTCTGTCCATCATTTCAATAAGCCAATGGACCCCCAGTAACACCAGGTTGAGAATTGTTGGAATGTACATCAAAATATCCAAAAAAATTATCACAACTGATAAAGAATAAAAAAATAAGTTATTGATTATGAATCAGAATGTTTTTTAGTTACTTTCATTCTAGGAATGTCTGATAGACGAGATTTTAAAGATAGAAAAAATAGTTCCTTTTGGTAATTTGCGTCTTTTTGAGAGAAAATCTTTTACATAATCTAGCTGGCAAAGATGACACAGAAGCATACACATACATAGGGACAGGTAGGAACATACAGAAACATACAGAAATATACTCACATACAGACAAATGAACACACAGACACACTAAGGGAGACACACAGACACTAACACCCAAGGAAACACACAAATACACACACATACACAAACATACGTATGCTCACACAGACACACACAGACACTTTCCCAAAGCAACTTGTATAGAAATATACGCACAAACAAACACATAAATACACACACATATATATATAAAAAATCAAAATAAATGTTTCATGAATATATATATATATATATATATATATATATATATATATATATATATATATATATATATATATATATATATATATATGTATATATATTCATACACCAATATCTGTAAAAATATATTCAGGTATACATATGTTTGTATCTATCTATCTGTATGTGTAAATATATATGCATCTATAAAGATTCGTCCATTTGCATATATATACATGTATATATATGTATATATATAAATATATATATATATATATGTTTACATAATACATATATAAATATCAATTTAGATGAATAAACAATGTGTATATATGTATACATATATATATATATATATATATATATATATATATATATATATATATATATATATATATATATATAGGTAAATCAAGTTTGCAGCCTAATGATGGAAAAAACATTTATTTTATCTAGCAGATCAAAATACAGAAGATAAATGTGGCCTTATTGATGCATGCTAATACATTTTAGAGCATCTTTATGCATTATAGATAAATAGATGAATAAATCAATGAACAATAACATACATGAATATATATATATATATATATATATATATATATATATATATATATATATATATATATATATATATATATATATATATAAGCACATACACACACACACACATATATATATATATATATATATATATATATATATAAATATATTTGCCTGAAGATGCCCAAACAGGGCAGAAACATCAATGTGTTTGTGTTGCAAATCCCTACTTCATTATATCTTGAGATTTACTTTAATTCAATTTAATGTTTAATGTTGATTGTATCACATACCTTATGAAATAAACCCATCTCACATCAGATATTGTATTATACTATATCATATCATATTGTATCCCCGATTTACATTGTGTGTTTATATGCTTAATATATATATATATATATATATATATATATATATGTATGTATATATATATATATATATATATATATATATATATATATATATATATATACATATATATACATGTATATATATGTATATGAGTGTGTGTGTAATAAAATTTTATTTTTTCTGAAATAATATAACTTCAGAATGTATGACCAGTTCTTCAGTATATACTAAAAGAAACTCCACTTAAACTTAAACCGAAGACATTCATATTTTGGATATAAATAGGAAAGAAACATAAGAATATTTATAAATAAGTAAATATATAAGTAAACATATATACATACAGATACATTCATACATACACCCACACACACACACATATATACATTTTTTTTATATATAATATCTATAAGCAGTGATAATTTTTTTCGATTTATTTGTTCAAGACTGTATATTTGTTGAACTGTATGAGAATGTATACATACATAAGTACTTGAATTTAAGGCATGTCCTTGTCACAATATACAAAAATACGCACAAGGTTTTTCCCCTGTCCCTCAGTTAATGAATATACACACCCACATTTTTGTGCCCGGGTGTGTGTGTGCATGCATGTGCGGGTGTGTCTGTGTCTGTGTGTTTGTGCCATTCAGAACTATGGCTGTTCACGAATACAAGACCCCGTATACGTGTTGATATATATTGGTATATTCACTCTTGTATCTTGTATACTTAATATCTATGTACTTATGTATGTAAGCATGTTTTATCAACTAATGTTTGTGTTTATTAATGTTTTAATGGTTATAAGTATACTATTGAATACAGCCACGAATGTCTCCATGGTTATCTTATATATATACACACACATGCACACACAAGAACTTATTCATATCAATATATTATGTAAAGAGTGCAAAAAATATCTGCTGTATTTTAGAAAGTATATTTTAACATCTTTATACGGTTTCAAAACTGACAAAATTTGGACAAAGATTAAAAAATCCAAAAGTCCAAAAATATTAAAGTAAGATTGAACATTAAAGAGTTATGTACAAAAATCAGAAATCAGAAAATCGGAAAAGATCCAAGTTCTGTAAATTTTTAAGGTGTCTGAGTATATCAAATAAACTTTTGCACTCACAATAGAAAATCTGTTGGGTAATTTCTCTTGCAAATTTTTATTATATTGCTCTGTATTGTATGATTAATATATCAAGCATTTTTTATTTTGATTTAATGAAAATGATTAAGTTTAAAAATTTAACTGCTTTACTTTGTAAATTTTTTTTGATAAAAATTTTCTTAAGATAAGCGCTCCATCGTACAGAAAAATGCATACACAACTGAGTCTAGGAGTGTACGTATTCATTCTTTTTCCTCCCAAGAGGCTAACAATCTCAAACTAGTAATATTTAATACCCTATGTGGAAAGGAACGTAGTTTTGAGTAAAGACAGTCTGAATAGGGTCATTTTAGTTCTGAAAGACATACACACACACACACACACACACACAACCATATGTGCAGATGTGTGTGTGTGTGTGTGCGTTTTTATTGATAGAAATAAACTGAAAGGTTGTATATATACATACACACTTTATACTGACAAGAAAATGCTTTACATGCAAATGTATTTTTACTTATAATGAGTATCAGATATTTGTGTATGATTTTACACAAATATATAATTTTTACCTACATAAATATATAATTTTTACCTAAACAAATATATTTTTTAAGGTGATTCTGTCCCCCGAACATCTCAAAGTTGCACTTAAATGCTGTTGAAATTCGTAATCTTCTTTGAATATAAGGAAAAAACAAATATTTTCAATGTTTTTATAATTATATACACAAACTGGAAGAGGATTTGAGTGTTTAACTTTTTATTTGAAACAGGATGTTTATACAACCCATGAAAGGCGTGTATCCATGGGGTAGGGGCAGGGGCCCACCCAACCACTCCTTTGCAATTGGGTAAGGCTCAGAGGAAAAAAAAATTTTGAACAGTTAAATAAAGAGATTTCATGAATAAAAAATCTCTCCATAATCATAAATTAACCATAAAAAACAAAAATTTATCATTTTAAAAAATTTTATTTAATATAAGTAAAATGTCATCCAACTTATTCTTCATAGATATTTTTCATTTATTGGTTCTGTGGTAAATATCTTTAATCATTTTTTTTACTTTTCTCTTTTTTTCAATCCTGGTGCTAAAAAAAGCTCGGACTTAAACGTGCGAGAAGAATGCTGGATCGCATGGCACTTATTTTTGAAACAAAAAATTTTTTTTTTCACATTTATATTTGAGAAATATTATTCTTCCATTTGAATCCTACCCTGCTTAAAACTCTGCATGATATCATGGGTAGGACTTGACATCAAAACTTTCAGACCATTCAATAATTTATAAATAATGACTCTTTAAATTCTGGCAGTAGAAAACAAGAAGAAAGTTGAACGCAAACTGGGAGAACGTACCTATACCAAGGCCATTGTCAGAGGAAATAGTTGTTCATGGATCTTGCTCCAAATTTATGGATAGACTTTTTTGCGATATTATCTAGTGTAGATATATAACTACCATGTTGGGTAAGTAATTGCACATGGATCCATCCAAAAATTCCATCATTTCTCCCATAGCCTATTGCCCACCCTTCCAGCAAATTTC
The DNA here is from genome assembly GCA_963457665.1 of Thysanoteuthis rhombus. NCBI lineage: Eukaryota > Metazoa > Mollusca > Cephalopoda > Oegopsida > Thysanoteuthidae > Thysanoteuthis > Thysanoteuthis major. The sequence continues at coordinate 74,313,273 of OY735204.1, read as the reverse complement.
ACTGAAATTCATGAGGACTTTTAGAGATATTGTGTGAACAGTCATGAGTATGTACATGGATATGTGGAGAAAAAAAAAAACGGAAAAATATCTCTCAAGCAAAAAAAAAATTCCCTGGATCCACCCCCAAATTCAACCAATTCTTTATTACCCGATTGCCCATTCTTTCACAAAACTTCAAAGAAATTGAATGAGTACTTTCGGAGATATCATGTGGACAGACAGACATTTGGAAAGATGGAAAGACTCCACTGAATATATATGCCACAACAACTTTGTTGACAGAGGTAAAAAGACTGACATTACTGTTGTAATTTTATCACCTATCATTTGAACCTGCTATATTAGCAATGTTCAGACATTTCTTCCCAGCAGTCGCCCAGGGTGCCAAGTGTTAGGGGTCACCTGTGATGTGTCTGAGAAGGTAGGACTTTTCAAATACCAATGGGAATATGAATAAATTAAACTCAAAAAACAGTAAAAGTAAGAAAATTCCCTGATGTTAAGTCAGATTTGTTCAGAAACATTTAACTGTTAAATACTTAGTGTTGTGGTGAAACTAAGAGAAACAATTGGTTAAGGAGATTCTCATGACTGACAACAAGCTCATTTAATTAATGTTTTTGTTATTTAAATTAGTGATATTTGGTATCAATCAGTATAGTTTAGTACCTATGTATATATCCCTATGTATATTTTTCTCAGAGTAAAACACAAAGTAGATAGATGATACAGATCTTGACAAAATTTTGTGTTCTATTCAAAGCCACACTCTTCCACGTCTTATGATAATTTAATGTTTATTTTTTCATCTTACGTTTAGTTGTGTTAATTTGTACCACAAAACCTCAACCATAGGACATCAAAACCTGCATTAATCAAAAAGGCACTTAGTACTACAGCAAGATACTATAAAGGGTCCAGAATTTCAGCTTGACCAATGCATCAAGGACCCTAGGGCTTGCTCTGGCATTTCCTACTGACTTTACTGCTATACTATCTATAATGCAAATGCATTGCAAATGATTTTACTCTAGAAATACATACCAAATAATTCTATTCCAGAAATGCATTGTGTAGAATATATTTTAAAATACCAAGTATGAATATTTAGATGAATAGAAAATTGAGATAAAAAAGGATTTTCAAGTGTCAGGAATGACAACAGATGAAGATATATAATCATTTTTTCATGGAATATTTTATTTGAATATCAAACTATTTTTTTATGATTCATTTGAATTATTTTTTAGTGTGATACAATTCTCTATTTACACCCTTTCTCTAATACACACACACAAACAAACATATCTCTCTCTCTCTGTCTACTTCTTTCTCTATCTATCTATCTATCTATCTATCTATCTCTCTCTCTCTCTCTCTCTCTATATATATATATATATATACATATATATATATATATATATATATATATATATATATATATATGTATGTATGTGTGTGTGTGTGTGTGTGTTTGTGTGTGTGTGTGAAGTCCATATGAACATACAACCACTGATGAAAGAGTTGAACTATGAAACATTTCTGGAAATCACACTATGATAATGAAGACCCCAAATACACACTCTGTCATTTGAATTGTATATCCCAATATATATATGTGTATATATATATATAGTTGTTCGTTGTAACAATGGTTGTGTGAAACTGCTCTGTAGCAACAATATTATAAACATCTATCTGTCTCTCAAGCTCTATTTTAAAATATTGAGCGCTATCACTATTGATAAAGCAAACTCTAATAATAGTATATATATATACATATGTATATATATATATATATATATATATATATATATATATATATATATATATATATATATATGAAGCATATAGAGAGAAAATGACTTGATACATATATCTATGAATGTATTTGACATTTTGGCACGAAACCACATTTTTTAAAAACCTTTTTCCAACAGGTAGATGAGATTGCTAAAAGATTCAATGCGTAAAACTTGTCCAGAGCCTGGATTGTGATACAGTGAGCCAACTACCTTCCTATTCACCTAAAAGAATATATCCTAAGAATAAATGTTTACATTATATGGGGGAAAAAAAGAAAAAAAACGTTTAAAAAAAGGTAAGAATTAATTTGTCGGATATCAAATATTACCTTGCCATTTTGTGTCCACATTTGTAATAATACCCCCTCGCTAAGAACAGGGACATTTTCAGTGAAATGTTTTTTTCTGGGAGGCATATTTAGAAACCTTATGAGAAATGCTTGATTTTTCTCTCAATCCCAAGGGTTGAAATTCAGGCTAAACGTTTCCTTGAAATTGAGAGAAATTCATCATTGAAGGTGTAGCTTAAACCACTGGTTTTCTAAACTAGAGACTGATTCACTGAAAGTGGAGTGAAATTGTTTTGGGAGGGAAACAGAGATAAATGAAGGGTGAAAGAAACATGAAGGATGAATGACTTGATTCACTCAGGTATTTATATTTGTCTATACTTAAACAAGTAATTTTTGAGGTAAAAATATGCAATAAGAAAATAGTATTTCTAAAAATCTAATTTGAAGTTCTAAGAATGTAAATTAGAAAAATTCTAATAACTTTTCTGAGTTAATTTCTTTGTCACTTCTTATTTTCTTAACACATCTTTAGGATATTCAAGAACATGAATGAAATGAACTCTTGAGAAATAAGTTCATTCACACTTTTTGCTCATAATACAAAATGAATTACACACAAATTATACCAGGGGCAACTTGTGGAACCCGCTGGATGTATCTGGAGAACCCTACAAAAAAAAATAGTCTAAAAAAAAGAAAAAGAAGATATTCTAAAAATATGATCTAAAAGAATTCGTGGAGGGGGTGCAGTCAGATGTAACACCACCACTAATTATACGCAAGGGAGAATAAGATTAAAATGATCAAAAGCTTAAGGGATTTTAGTAACGGGTGAGTGAAATTTTATAATAAAGACTTGAGATGGAATGACACTGAAATAGTTCAAACAGACAGAAACTCTCACAGATACTACACTTTGATCGCAGACTGTTAAAAGTGATTAGTCAAGTAAAGGATATCTGTCATGCTGATAAAAAAGCTGATTCAATCAAAGCAAGTATTGCATTCTGATACCTTTATTAATTAATCAATTAATCTTTATTTAATATTTGATTAAATATGAGGTTAAAAGAGGATCTGATTCAATAAAATTGATTATTGCAAAGTAATTATGAAACACTTGCCTCTTTAAACCTTAGAATTGTTAGAAATTACCTCTCACTCTCTCTCCATCAGTCAGTCTATCTCTCTATATGTATATGAATATTACCTTAGCCACGTATAAGGGGAAAAATGTGGAAAACCCTTCTGGATCTTTGTCCTTGAAGCAAAGCTGTCATCATAGATAGGTAGGTATATACATATAGATGTTATAAATATTAAATATGCAATATATATGAGGGTGGATGAATGATTCTGTAGATTGAAGGTTATTTTCTGAATTTCACTGTATAATGTTTGATCTATGTGGTCAATGGAGACGGGTCAAAAAAGTTTATTAACAATTTTAAAAAAATATTTGTGTGAAATAAATGATTTATTTTTCATCAAGATGCATAATGACTTGTTGATGAATCCTCAGAGATATGAGCAAAATGAGGCTGATATATAGATTGATAGATAGATGGCTAGATAAATTGATAGATAGATAGATAGATAGATAGATAGATAGAGAGAGAGAGAGAGATAGATAGAGAGATAGATGCATACCTGCATACATAAAAAAACAGTCTGAGGTATGTAGACAGGAGGAATTTGAGGCAGAGAGATAGATTGACAGATATAAACAGAGATAGATAGATAGATAGATAGATAGATAGATATGAACATATTGAGAAAGATAGATATGAACAGTGAGATTGATAGATAGGTACATAAATATGAACAGACTAAGATAGATAGAGAGAGATAGATCTGAACAGATGGATACAGATAGAGAGATAGATATGAACATAGATAGATAGATAGATAAATTGATAGATAGATAGATTTGAACAGACTTGGATAGGTTGATAGATAGATCTGAACAGATTGAGATAGATAGAGAGATAGACAGATATGAACAGAGATAGACAGCGATAGAATGATTAATGTGTATTTTGTTGGCTTGATAAATCCGCATATTCCCATTTAATTATGCATGCAACAATATATAATTATCTACCATAGAAATGAACATAATACATCTTTATCCAGTAGTTCTGGGCAGATATAGTCAAAGCTAACCTATCAAATAACCCATTACATACTTTTCCATGTCGCTAAATAACTACATATACCTATATGCGGGATGTTTTTGTTGACTTTTCTAGTAAACATTATTTGGTCCAATTCAGCGTTTTCCAGTGTAAACCTTAAAGTTTTGGTGAAAAAAAGTTTCAGGAGAAAAAGTCATAAAAAACTGTCATGATCTACATTGATATATTCTAGACCAAAAGACAGAAGAGAAAGTCACAATTTGGATTTCTGACTGGGATATCAAAATCAGGAGAAAATTATTTGTAATCATATGAATTATGAATTGTCTATATAAATTTAATTCAAAGAGTTTTTTGGACAATTAACCTTCTTTCCGTTGTTTCCATTATTTACACTAAGAAGAAAAAATTGCTACCATTTCTTGACTCTACACGACTCTCCTTATATTTGGATAATACACCTGAAGAAGACCCTAGAATGGATCAGCCATGTGAACAACAGGAACAACAAGGAGTTCAATCAATAAACAAAGTAAATAAAAAATGAAATAAACAAAAATAAAATAAGTAAATGTTTATTGTATGGTAAGGAAATAATATTCTTAATACATTTTTAATCTATTTCAACCGTATACATTTACTTTATTGAAAAAATACTTATTAAAAATATATACTACATATATATATTGAAATATCACCTTTTTTGTAACTCACTCATAATGAATTTTATATTTAATTATTTTTGATGACAATAATCTAATAGAGACTGTATTGATTTCCCAACACATAGAACAAAAATAAATAAATTGCCGATGTATATGTATGTGTGTTTATAATGATATATAAATGTGTGTTTGAGTGTAGATGTGTGTATATATCTATCTATCACAGTCTGTTCATAATCTCTCTGAACATATATGCACACAAATAACAATATATATGTTTGTTATACTAATTATTTAATTAATGGATACAAATCTATTTAAACTTATTAGCTGAAATAAATATATATTCATGCATTATTATTATATATATCTAGTTATATAGGCCCAATAAGGGCACTTCCAACTATGTGAATACACATCTTTTGTATATAGGTATATATATCTATATCTCTCTCTCTCTCTTTCTCACTCTATCTATCTATCTATCTATCTATCTATCTATCTATATCTATCTATCTATCTATCTATCTATCTATCTATCTATCTATCTATATATATATATATATATATATATATATATATATATATATATATATATATATATATATATATATATATATATATATATATATATATATATATACATATATATATATATATATGGGGAGACATGTTGATATAATTCTCTTGTTTTCAAATCCCCGAAACAGTTACATGATTAACAACTGATGATCTCAACAAGAAATAAACATACATTGCACTGTAATATCTAATTCTGTGTAAAACATAAAAAGACACTGAAAAACTTACACAAATTACACCGACAGATAATAAGGAATAAGTGACTGAAAATATATAAATTTTGAAAATCAAAAAAAACATATTTAGTATTTAAATCTGTCCAGCTTGCCAGACGATACATACACATATATATATATATATACATATATATATTTATATAAAAAAAATATATGTATACATACATATCAATACATGCATACATACAGTAATACATAAACTATAAATTCTCCGTAAATTGATACATTTATACATTTATATATATGTATATATATGTATATATATATGATCATTTACATAGAAATGATTTAATTTATCCAAATAAAAAATACACATACATTAATAAGTATATGATATGATTTAATGCACAAACTGCTGCAAAAAAAACAACGACAGCTGTGCTGCCAACAAAGGCTTTATCAGATGATAATTCTTGGGTCAGGCAGGGTCTCATAGCTGAAGCATCATAACCACTAACCCAAGGCACCCCAGTAATACCTTATGGTACCACCAAACTTTGTTGCTTTCCTATCACAGTGTAGCTATAGCAGATGAAAATATTTATTCAATAATCCAAAGATTTGAATTAACTGAGATCTCAATGTCAATCAAGACGTGTACTTGGTGGAATGTATATTTATACAAATTTATATAGGGATATAAAAATATATATATATATATATATATATATATATATATATATATATATATATATATATATATATATATATATATATATATATACATACATATATATATATATATATATATATATACATACATTATATATATATATAAATATATATATATATATATACATACATATATACATATATGTATATATATATATATATATATATATATATATATATATATATATATATATATATAT